>JAOTRH010085897.1:0-16867 GCA_034768845.1 Heliamphora exappendiculata | reverse complement strand
TATTTTTATATAAACTTATAATAATAAACTTATTTTTATAATATAATAAATTTATATAATATAATAATTTTGAAAAATAAAAAAAATCAAAAAAACGGGTTAGGCTAGTTAGACCCGCCCAAGGCCCGCCTAAAAGCCCGAACCCAAGACCCGGCCCGAGACCCGAGGCCGAGGTCTGAGCCTGTAGTCCAAACTCGAGCCCGTAGCACCTAGAGTTTAGGCCGACCTCCTGGCCAAAAAATCTGGCCCGACCTAAACCCAAATTACACCCCTATGGATGACCCACATAATATGGGTTGTGATCATTTATTAGACGAAAAAATCTAATTTTACCAAAATACTTGACCAAAAAAAACTACCGAAAGCAACCAAGTTAATTTATTAGCTTTTGTAGGCAGGTGTGAGCTGCACATGATCACTAATGCATTATCCACTGTTTGCTAATTATATTTAATTAAGGTTTTAAGTTGAATTTTAATTAAGATTTTATTTGGCTATTGGCTTTAAGTTAAATTTTTATTTTTTTCTTTAAAGTTAAAAAGTGATTTAAGCCTTGTTTCTTAACCTCAATTTTTGTTTTTTTGTTTTCCTGTTTTTTTTTTTTTTGTATATTAGCTTTTAGCATTTTAATCATTTTACTTATTTAAATAAAATACTTTTATATATTTTTTTAGAAATGTCATAACTTTTATTATCTATTTTTTATAAAAATTATATTTTTCAAATATATTAGTTTAAATTTATCAAACAATATCCATATTAATTAAATATAAATGACGTAAAAACAAATCTAAAAAATATAATAATTTCTTTCTTATTCAATTTTTTTTTGCTTTTTTTTTGTGTCTTTTGGTTTAAAGTCACTTTAAGCTAAAGCCATTTGGCTTATTATCTATTGTATTAAAGTCATTATACAATGCATCAAACAAATTTTTCGTTTTTTTGGCTTAAAACGACTTTATAAAAAAAGTTTGACTCAAAGCCATGTTGACAAACGAGGCTTTATTATGGGTAAATACTTTTCAAATGGTTATATTTGGCAAATATTATTTTAAAAAAAAACATTACATGCCACTTATATTAAACATAATCCCATTATAATTATGAGATTTTTTTCGAGCTTCTATACAACCCTTATGATTCATCATTGAGCCAAATATTGTAAAATTTTAGATAATCTCAAATTAACAAAAAAAGTGTTAACAAAGGTATTTAGCGCTTTATAATATGAGTATGAAAAGTTACTCATAACACGCATATATATGAGAATATTCTCATATAGTGATATATGAGAAATTATTATACATTTTGAAATATGAGTATAAGAAATTTGTTACAGTACGTATGTATATAAGAAACTTCTCGTATAGTAATATATGATAAACTTATCTTACATTTTGAAATATGATAATAAGAAATTTGTTATAGTACGTATGTATATGAGAAACTTCTCGTATAGTGATATATGAGAAACTTCTCGTATATTTTGAAATATGAGTATAAAAAATTTGTTATAGTACGTATGTATATAAGAAACTTCTCATATAGTGATATATGAGAAATTTCTAATACATTTTGAAATCTGAGTATAAGAAATTTATTATAGTACGTATGTATACGAGAATATTCTCATATAGTGATATAAGAAAAACTTCTCATACATTTTGAAATATGAGTATGAGAAATTTCTCATAACTTGTGTGTGCATAAGAATATTCTCATGTAATGATATATGTTATCGGTATTTTTTAGCAGTGAGAATGTTCTCAGTTGGCGACATTAGTGGAGAAGGTGTTGAGGAAGATGTCGTAGAGGAGAGTGGAGAGAAGGGTGGAGGAGTAGAGCTTGTTGTTGAGGTGGAATGAGAGTGACCACTTGAGCGAAGAATGAGAGATAATAGTGGAGTAGAGATAGCTTGAGTGGCGTCGAACCACTAAGAATATTCTCAGTGGGCGGCGTTGATGGATAAGGTGTTGAGGAAGAGGTTGTAGAGGAGAGTGGAGAGGAGGGTGGAGGAGCAGAACTTGTTGCCGATGCGAAACGAGAGGGACCACTTAAGTGAAGAATAATAGATAATAGTGGAGTAGAAGTAGCTCACGCGGCGTCGAACCATTGAGAATATTCTCAGTATTTTTTACTAGTGAGAATGTTCTCAATGGGCGGAGCTGGTGGAAAAGATGTTGAGAAAGATGTTGTAGAGAAGCGTGGAGAAGAGGGTGGAGGAACATAGCTTGTTGCCGAGGTGGATGGGCCGACATCTCAGAGACGGCGATAAAGAGTTACTTTTGGATGGGCCGACGTTGCAGAGATGGCGGTGAAGACGAAGAAAGAATTAGAAAGATTAAATAAATAACAACTAATTTTTATACCCAGTGTGGTTTTTAGTTCCTACCATGATGGGGGAATTATCAGGTCATGCGGGAGGTGAGCGTGAGCGTGAGCGTGATTGTAATCGTGACACCTGTGTTACGGTGTTTCGGTCAAAAATTTCGATCGTTTTTTCGGTAAGAGTAGTATGCCCCTTTGTGATATATGAAAAGTTTCTAATAACATGTATTTGTATGAGAATATTTTTATATTATGATATTTGATAAATTTTTCATACATTTAATGTAAGAAAAGAAAACTATCTAATTTGAACAAAAGAATCTAAAAAGCTAATTTTTTATCCAATGAACGAATTTTTAAAAAACAATTTAAAAGTTAATAAACTTCTTTTCCTTCATTTCTAATCTTTTTTGTTTTTTTTGACCGGTCTAATTTTTTATTTTTTTTGTTTTTTCATAATAAAACAAATCTAAAATTATAATTATTTTAATTAAAGTTAAAAAGAATTCACTAAAAACAAAAAATCTCTTCTAAAATTTTTAAAGTGACTTTTTCCTAAAATAAGTAACAAATACTGAGAACATTCTCAATGTTCAAAACTGTGAGAATATTTTCAATGTCAATAAACAGTGAGAACATTCTTACTGGTCTCAGTGTCAACAACTGTGAGAACATTCTCACAGGTGCGTGTGTGAGAACATTCTTACTGGTTCTCTATGCACTTTTCATTAACATACTTATTTGTTTGCTTTCCATTAAAATAAGAATATTCTCATCTTGTGATATATGAGAAATTTCTCATAGTATTTATGTATATGAGAATATTTTCAATATTCTCATCTTGTGATATATAAAAAAATTTCTCATAACATGTGCGTGCATAAGAATATTTTCATTTTGTAATATATGAAAAATTATTCATAACATGTGTGTAAGAGAATATTTTCATATTGTGATATAAAAAAATTTCTCATACATTTGATGCATGAGAAATGAAACTATCTAATTTGAACAAAAATTCAAAAAACTATTTTTTTATCCATTGAACGAATTTTTAAAAAATAATTTAAAAGTTAATAAACTTTTTGTCCTTATTTTATAATCTTTTTTGTTATTTCGATCGGTCTAATTTTTTTTAATTTTTTGTTTTTTTAGAATAAAATAAATTTTAAAGTATAATTATTTTAATTATTAATTGTAAAGTGGCCTTTTTCTAAAATAAATAACAAAATTGAAAAAAATAATATGAGAATTTTTTTTGGATTTAGCATTAATCTTTTAATTCTTGAAAGTATGAAAGATTTTTCACTTAAAAAAGAAAAATAAAAAAATTTAAACACCAATCCAGTTTCAAAATCCTATTTCAGATATTTTTATGGTCTTTGGTCAAATATTTTGGTACAAACTTTATAAAAGTGTAGCAGTTCTCTTATTAGACGTGAGTATTTTCGTTATTTAATATTTTGAAAGTATTTAATAATTTGTTATTTAATATTATTAAAATTAATATTTTATAGATTATAATTTGTAACAGAAATTAAAAGTATTTAATAAAAATATTAAATTATAACTAAAATATAAAAAATTAAATTATAATTTATTAAAAAAATCGTAAATATTTTAAAATTTTATTATAATTTATTACTAAAAATAAAAATAATTATAAGAATCTAAAAATTAACCCCGGAAGCAACGAGAAACACCCCCTAGGTTACATTAATGATATGAGTCGGATAGACCCGATGTCCGACCCTTGAAGAAAAACTGATTGAGCTGGAGTGTCAACTTTATCCTCGCAAGTGCCAAGTGACAAAAGATCGACAAAATCTAACAAACTCCCACCTCCATAAATCAAATCCATTCATGGCTTCCTCATCCCTTTTCAGTTTCCTCTCCTTTTTCACTCCATCAAAACCTCCACAGCCGGCGCCACCTAAGATCCCGCCGTCCCACCTTCCCATCTCTTCCGATTCTACCCCATCGCCTGCTCCTCCGTCGTCGAGAAACAGAGATCGGTCGGCTCCACTGGTTGCGTCCAATGAGGGCTATCATCATCCCTTATCGCCTTCCAGCGATCTCGTATCCGTGGTGTGTCCGTCTCTTGCCTTTGCCAACACGCTGTTCTTTAGATCGGCGTACAACGTTCAAGTCCTCGTTGAGGATAACGAGCCGGAAGAGAAGCTTCTCAATCGGTTCCGAAGAGAGGTCATGAAAGCCGGCGTCATCCAGGAATGCAAGCGGAGGAGGTTCTTTGAGAACAAACAGGACGAGAAGAAGCGCAGATCCCGTGACGCCGCCAAGCGTAATCGTCGAAGGTTAGAACTCTCTCGCTCTCTTCCTTTCTGTTGGGATTTAATTCTGTTGGAATTTAATTATTAATTCCGGAACGCAAACAAAAGCACGTTTATGCGCACGTTAAAAAGAAAATCACAAGAATTTGCTTGGTTCCTCATAATTTGCCTACGAGAATTCACTATAATTGGAGAAAATACAATTAATAGATAAAAATATTCCAAAACTCAACACTTACGGTCCGAGCCTCGAAATGAACCCCTGTGCCCCGTATTTTTTTTGCATCTCCCTATATCTCCACTCATTTTATTCAACTCTTTACACAATCTGTTAAAATGATAAGGTTTTGATTTATAGGAAAATCATAAAACTCTGCCTTCATATAATTATAGAACCCTACATTAGATTCCTTATAAATTCATCACTCTGGCACCGTCCAAATACATATAAATAATAATTGGAAAAATTTGCAATTCAGTTTTCGCAGTTTGTTTCACATGTAATGAATTAAAGATAAATATCTAGGGTTTACACGTTTGTTGTTAGGAAAAATAATAATACTTTTTGTGCAATTGAAGTGCACTTACAGACTGTCTGAAAGAAATTAATGATGAAACTAAATCGAGATTAGTGTTTCACACTATATTCTTAACACAAATTCGTTTCTCTTTTGGTGCTTATGGTATCACGGAAGTCTATATCTCAAGATAGAATAATTTGAATATCACAAAAGAAGCACCGTAATTGGTAGGCTTGCCGAATTGAAGAATATTTTGTAGTATCTTTAAATGGACTCTGATACAATGTATGCAGTGAACTCAATGTAAATGAATAACACGATATATATATATATATATATATATATATATATATATTCGTAACTATTCGGAATAGTTCCGAAACAAAAGAGCACGCCTATGTGCCGCTAAAAAAATACACCTTCTACAATGGTAACTATTCCATTACTATCATAATTTTAAATAGCGGTTATGGGGTACGTAACGTTAACGGTCGTGATGCAATGGTATTGAGAGTATCGAGTGATATCGAGTATTACGGGCATGAATTTTCTAAAATCATTAGTATCAGTTTTAAAACTCTATTACATTTATTTTTGGACTTTTTAATATGTATTTATAACATTTTAATTAATACATTGAATCTTCATATGTAAAAATATATTATTACTCAATACAAATATGAAAAAACTTGTATATCCATATAATCAATAAATTTTGAACAAAGATATTCAATAGTAGAAAGAATTAATGCCATGGAGCTATGGAGGGCAAAAGGATTTTCATACTCCATGTTGTTATGATCATCGTGATTAATTTGTTGCTCAGTTGCTCCATATCATATCCATAGTAGTAATTTTATTTTAAAAAATTAATTTTTAGAGTTGAGATAAAATTGGTTTTAGCTCAAATACATATATTTTAAATTTTAATTAGTCATAATATATTTTAATGTAAAACCTAGTTAAAATAATTAGTAAAGATTAAAGACCCAAATACGTCATACACTACGTGAGCAACGGAGCTTGTCAGTTGTGCCACATTGGTTTTTTATTTTTACTTCTTTGCTAACCTTTGTATATAAGAATACAAGCAGAATTTTCATCTGGCTCACATAGCCTACATTCCTCACTTTCTTCTAACTACTGTTTTATAAATTGAGCTACTAGCTGTTTGGTTTCTTCAATGCTCTGGGTATTAATGGTTCACTACCAAATACTAATAAATGGAATATTAACTTTTTTTGAAGTAGTTTTCGATTCGGTCTGAACCGGCCTTTAAAAGAGGCGAACCGTTTCTTTTTACCGGTTCTTATTGGTTCGTAAAGGGAATCGGCCGGTTTAAGTGCAATGCTTTGCTCACTCCAGTATACAGTCTCTAGCCAACTCGGCCTCTTCAAAAACCGATACGAAGCCGGCTAGGTCTCTTTAGAATAGTTTTAAACCATTTTTTTTAACAATTGTAACCTTTTCGAGAATTATTGTTTACTGATTTACTAATAATCTGTGTATCTTATTGTCAGACGTGGCCAATGGGGAGGTTCATCTCAGGATAAGCAGGATGCTTCCAAGGACAAGAAGGTAGAAGGGGATGAAGATAACTGGGAACATCCTGAAGGAGGCCTCCCCTATTGATGCTGTGTCGCTCTATTTTTCATTGTGTGGACTCTGCTTTTTTAATTGTGAGAGGCTTTCAGTCCGTGTAAGTTCTACGAGATATATGCATTCATGAAGTTGGCATTTTTTTATTATTTATGAATCATCCCTTTGGAAATAAGTACACGACTGCTATGTGGTTTGGGTTAAGAGCTAGTTGAGAAGAAATTTCATTTTATTGAAAATTGGTGAGGATATTTTAGATGAAGAACTAGACTATCTAATTTTAAAAAAAGTTTAACTGCACATATTTAAAACACAGAATCAATTACAGATTATCAAAACTTTAACGGTATCAATATGTTTTGTCCCCATTTCTGTATTTGATGAGATTGCTCCTAGAAACATGGAACAAAAGGAAACTCTAAAATAGTTCGAAACTCAGCTCCAACTATTACTTTGTAAGTGAGGTGAGATACTTCTTTTGCTTTGAATAGGGATGCCTTGCTTTTGGTTGAAATAGCCACAACTTTGGTTGTAATCCGTTTAAACTAATAAACCCAGTTAAACTTGGTCATTTTGATCAAAATGGCCAAGTTTAATGATTTTGGTTGTGATTCGTTTAAATTAATAAACCCAGTTAAACTTGGTCATTTTGATCAAAATGACTAAGTTTAATGACTTTGCCAGTCACTCACCCTTGTATTGAAAGTTTCTCTCACCCTTAGTCGTAGGAAGTTTCTCTCACCCTTAGTCGTAGGTGACCGTACTATTTTTATTTGAATGAACTAGGTCTCCCAAAGTACATATGGCTGATCTTTAAGGTGTCTCGGTGATACAAACAATGAAAAGACAAATTTCAGTCACACCCTCTTTCACTTAAAAGCTCATCCTTATGGATCGATCAAGAGGCTAATCTCTTCTGTGTGGGCCAGAAGCTAAAAGAAAGTCCTCATAACATCGACTATTTCTAAGGGAAATCTTTCGCAATTTCTTGGAAGATGATTCACTAATAGAAAAAAGGATAAGTCATTCAACTCATATTCTCCAAATAATGAATCCCACTCTAATAGCTTGTTTGACAAGAGCTGTATCATAGACACAAGTATGAGGATTCGGAGGCATAGGGGCAGGGTGTAGATTGGTGGCCATCTTTCATCTGTTAATTGTCTGAGGCAGATTGTCTCTTACCATTAGCTTAGCCTTAGCTCAACCCTTGCAATTGATCAGCTACACATGTTGTTTTTATTTTCTATTTTATGTGTAGTCGAATTGCTTATTTTTAAGACCAACCCTCTTTTTCTCTCCCTGCCGTCAAACCCAACTGGGTCGGGGGCGGGGGGATATTTTGGAGGTGAGTCTATTACTCTGTTAACTGTGCAGTAAGGTGGGTTGGATTAAAGACTGTAATCTAGTGTGTCAGCATTGGGAGAGGTCATGCAAGTGGTTGCAGTTTATGAATCAATCATCATTGGGGTGCAAACGAACCATATAGTTTATGAACAGCTCGGGTTCGGCTCGATTTAAGCTCGTTTGAGTTCAGTTTATTTAATAAATGTACTATTCATGAATACAAAATTAAACTCGTTTATTAAACGACTATGGCTCGTATAAGCTCGTGAGCTGTTCATTTAATAACTTGGCTCGACTTGTTAGAAACTCGTTAAGCTCGTTTAAAAAGGTATATAAATGCACTTATAAACTTAGAGTTTTATCATGCGTACATCTCATTTCAAGCAATTCAAGCCTTACTCTTTTTTTCCCCTTTAAATGCAGTGTCTCAGAAATAAAAACTAAATTTGATTCATTTATGTTATGAAAGAGAACTTGATTTTACTTGAAAAAAAAGCTTGAATATAAACTCGAGATCGGGCTTTTAGCTCGTTTAAGTTATTTGAATCAAGCTCGAGCCGAGCTCGAACATGTCAACAAGCCGAGCTCGAACAAATTATTAAACTCTTATTTGAGTTCGAGCCGAGCTTGAATAGGGGCGACGGTACATTGTAATTGATGGGGTCAATTGATCCCATTAAAATTTTTATTATTGTTATTATATCTCACACACACACACACACACACACACACACACACACACACACATATATATATATATATATATATATATATATATTTGACCTTATTTAAAATTTATAATTGAATCCACTAGAAGACAATTTCAACTCCTTCATAGAGATTCAAACTTCTTTAGGGACGTGGCGGACTTATGAGGATTTGTAAATGTACATACTTTTAAATTATTTACACATATAAGCACAAAGTCTAATACATAATGTGCAAGTGCTTTATGTATTATAGGTTCTATTAGCTTAAAAAAAAGAGTGCATTTAATCTCTCTCCTCCCAAGTTCAAATTCTATTCTTTGATTCTATTTCTCCCATTTAAGGCATGATTGGTAGCTAGCTTAAAAGCTAGTTGTTTGATAATTTACTCTTAAAGTAGCTTTTTGAAAGTTGATTGATTTGATAAAAAAATTATTTTTTTTGCTTATCGTTCAATTGAATAGTATTGTCATTATATATTGTAGATTGTAATAATTATATATAGTTGTTATGGATAGTAAATAAAATATTAAGAAGAAGTATTTTTGTCTTTTAGAATAGAGTGAGTTTGAATAAATTATTTTAGCAATTAGTGTTTCGATTTAACATTTTAATTTTTTAACTTTTTACTTTTTTGCACGTTCTTTTCTTTGTATTTTTAGTTAAAAAGCTAAAAAAAAAAATGCCCCCAATTTGCATTCTAGAAATCACGAGTTTTTGTTTTTTTTCAATTGATATTTGATAAACTTTAGATTTTCTACCTTCTTTGACTTTTTGCATTTTTTTATGTAAATATTTGTGTATTTATATATTTTTTTGGTCAAACAACAGAATAAATATATAAAAAGTATATTCTACTTATTAATTAAGGTATTTTTTTTAGTTTCTATTATGCGAATCACAGATTAATTTTAAATTGATTCTATCCGTAAAAATTTTTAGAGTCGCCACTGAGCTTAAACAGCACTAAAAAAAAATTGAACTTTCAAACTCAATTAAGCTCTCTCGGTTCTTTTGCTTCCTTAAATCATCAAATTATTTGGTGAAACATATCGCGATAAGGTTATGGACCCAAGTGTATGAATGAATCGCATTCAATTTGTGACACTACCAAACGATACGGGGCACTGATGATTTGGTGAGCCCTTTGTGCAGTACTCGACCTGAACGAATCAAGTAACATTACGCTCTTGCTGAATTGTCTGCTACGAAGTAGAATCAGAGGACAGAATTTAATAGAAAACTTGCATAAAATACACTTGGAGTATGCGAGTTTTATAGTTGTGTCTTCTATGATTGTGATTTCACATTCTGTTCTTAGCTTTTCATAGTTCCCGTGTGAGAGTTGAAAGACAAAAAAAAAGAAAAAAGAAAAAGGAGAGTGTCAATTACACTAACCTCCGGGTTTAGATCAAATATAATCAATGTCACATGTTTAGAAAAATTATATAGTCACTTCTTCATCTTTGATTTTGTGTCATACATTGACCCACGCTTTAAGTTTCCTTTAATCAACTTACATTTGATCTGAGCAATGAATGATTATTCTTTTATATTTACCCCTGTTAAACTAGGGTAATAGCTTTGTCTTTACAACTTGGATAAGAAAGAGTACTCACCATGCATTGCTTGTTTATTTTTTATTTTCTATTTTTCTTATGAATTTTAATTTTTTGCTTTTTTTTTTTTCCGGCCTTCAATCGATATGACAAGTTGGTCTAGTAGTATAAATGTATAAAGGGTGCTAGTATTTCAAAATAAAAAAATGTTATTGTACTTGAAAGGTAGTGATAAATTTTTTTGAGTTAGCTAAAAAATCAAAAAAAATTATACTTCGCTTGTGAAATTAAATCATGCAAATTCTTTGAGTGTGCAGGAGTTACAAGAAAATAATAAGTGAGTTAGAAGTGGAACAGCCTACCTATATAATTGTCAACGACAATAAAGCACCAAACCAATTTATGAAAGTAATTCGATATATGCAAACTTTCATCACCCCCACATCCTCATGTCCTCACTCCTAATTTCATGTAATGAGGTGTTAAAAGATGTCTTGTATTTTGAAAGGGGGTTGGACCTAAAATTCGGACCCAATGGGCCCCGTTAAGGCCCAAATAGAAAGGGGTGGGAAAGACTGCCTAGATGGGACGCCCTTAGGGCCGAGCTAGCCACGACAGTGAGATACTTGGATTCGAGCTAAAAAGCAACATTAAATGCGATGTGATGGTGATAGTGTAGCATTAAATGCGACGTAACCATGATGTTACGCCATTAAATGCGATTAGACCGAAGAATTTTCACTATGGAGAGAGTTGTGAGACCCTGACTCGTTTCTTTTTGAAAAATGATCTAAATGATCACGGGAGTAAGAATTTAAGTTTGATCTTACTTCTTCTGTTCAGTTTTTCTCCTAGTGTTGACCGCTCGAGTGGTGGGTGTGCGCTCGAGCGGGCTGGTGGCAGAGAGTGGGCCTGGATGGTGACCGCTTAAGCGGTGGTTGTCCGCTCGAGCGATGGTATGGCAGAGGAGTATGTCGGTAGGGGTCCGTTGGAGCGGTGGTTGGGTGCTCGAGCTGTGGAGGCCTGGCGCGAGATTCTAGAAAAATGTGATTTTGACGCATGTTCGGGTTCAAATATTTTGCGGGGTTGGTCCCGAGGGCTGCGGGAAGTTGCGGTGCGAATTTTAAAAATTTAAAAAACAAGATATTTTGGAGACCTATAAATATCTGGAGTTAAAAATTTTTAAAAGATATTTTCAAAACTTAACTCATAAGTTTCTTCTTTTTTCTCTCTGCTTTCTCTCTAACTTCTCGGGGGCCTGGGGTTCAATTTTCGACGATCAGATAGCAGATTCTTAGTATCGGTATCATGGTCTACGCTTTCATCCTAACAGAATTTCATTCCGATGAAATTCATTTTTGCATGTGGATCGACGTCGAGCTTTTAGCTCAACGAGATAGAATTCTAGACTCTACTGCTGTTAAATGGTACTACGCGCAATTATAGGTATTTTGACCGATTAAAAATGCCTGGACAATCGATGTATGTTTCGTTAAATCGGGTTTTAGTTTAAAAAGGCGTTTGTGTTGATTTCGGTTGGATGAAATTGGGTTTTGAAATATTCCTTTCGAGGTTCTCTGGTAGTTTCGGGTTTGAGTATATCCGAGGATGTTAAAAAGGTGTTTAGAGACTTTAATTTGTGGTTGAGATGATGGTTAGTGGGTGTTTGAGAGTTTGGGGGCTTAGAATACCAAGAACAGAAATTTTTGGGTTTCTCTCGGGTGGAAGCTCGCTCGAGCGTCTGATGTCCGCTCGAGCGGACTAGCTGCGCATGGCCATTTTGTTTTGATGTTATCTCCCTCATTCGGGCTCAGAATTAGATCGTTCTTGTACTCAAATCGAAGCTCCAGAAGTCTTCTTTCCAATGGCATCTCTCTCACCTTAAAATTCTTTTTGTGAAAATAGTTGTGACCAAAAGAGTGAAGGTATGTCAAGATTTTCAAACCGTTTTTCATTCGTATTTGGCCAAATGCTTGGGAAAGGTTGTTTTTCATCATATGTGAAAATTTTTATCAAATTTCTTGTTTCTTGGGAGTTTGTTTCTGGCTGTTTTAAGTGACCCGAGTGTCGGGACGTGATAGTGAAGGTTGGCCAGCTACGCTACATGCAGTTGTATGCTTTTTTTTCGATTGAAATGCTTATATATCATGAGTTATGTTTAAACCCTGTTTCGAATAAAAAGCATATTTTACGCTTTTCTTGGTTTATTACTTGATATAACTTGTGGGTGTTGGATTTTCAATAGGTGTTCTTTAAAATGGTGAAAATGGTGGTTTTTACGCCTTTTCTCAGTTTTATACATGATCCGGATGTGTTGAGATCCGTGGTTTTCAAAATGAGTTTTGAAAACGAGGTGTTTTTGTAAAAAATATATTTGTGAAGGTTTGAAGCTAACCCTTGGGGTTGAGTCTCAGTTTTGTTAAAACATATGTTGTTACATGCTTGTAAATCTCCATGATGATGGATTGGATCCCTTTTATATACATGCGATGTAAAACTATTTTGTGGGCTTTTAAATGCTATCCATAGATGTACCGTGACAATGGGTGTGTGGTTTTGAGTTGAGCTTCCATTGTTCCTTGGTGTAAGTTCGAAAACGTGCGCAGTGTAGGTGCTCTGTATCTTTGGGTTAGTCCCCATAAATTGAGTGATTGGGTGATTTGTACTCTCGAGCTCAGGTTCCGTAAACTAATAAGTAGGTGCTCTATACCTTCGGGTTGAATTCCGTAAATTGAGTGGTTGGTGGGTGCTCTGGACCCTCGGGCTTGACCCGTAAATTGAGCAGTTACGTTGTCGTGACTCCGTATAGAACTTGTCATTATCAAGCCTGTGGGCCTAGGGTAATGGACGAGAGTCTATAGTTGTTACCTTTGTCGGTGTGGCAGAGTCGGTACATAGGATCTCATTTTACTGTGTTCTCCTCGGCTGTGTGACCCGAGTGGAGGAAAACTGTTTTACCGTTTATTTTCCTCGATTGTGTGTTCCGAGTGGAAAAATAATATTTTGATTCCGGTTGTATGATCCGGGTGAACAAAGATCATGTTTTGATTACTGTGTTTACAGTTTTTTCTTAACTGTGGCATGATATCTGTTAGGATGATATGCATAATTTTAAGGATAAAAATGATGATTTTCAGATGAAAAATGTGTGATTTTTGAAAGAAAAACTTTTTTGGCTTTCGTGGTCGAGTTAGCTCCCACCATATGAATGCATAGCCTACTTTACAGCTTTACTATCTACTTTCTATTGGGCTTTGGCTCACGATGTGGGATTTTTTTGAAAAATATTTTCAGGTGAACATGAGGAGTTGACCTAGATTCCTGTGATAGCGGAAGACTAGTTGTAGTTTCTGGTTTTGACATGTACTTATACATGTGATGCATGTTTAGAAGGCTGGTTTGTACGCCTTTCAGCGATATATTTATTCATATATGAGATTGCATGTTTTCAGTTTATAAGAGTTGAACTGTGGGGATCTTTTATCTATATGATGTATGATTTTGAGTTGATGATTTTCTAACTACAAAAATCTTATTTTCTCAAATGGGGGTTTTAGTGGATTTTTGCGTGACCTTGGTGTTTGAAGCATGACATAGTGCAATACAAACGAGGAATGAACATTTAAGACTAGGAGCTCGGCCTAAAGGACTGGTCAAAGTATAAACATTTATGATGATGTGACAGAAGTCAATCTACCATCACCGCAAGAGTGCCTAGAGGAGGCAAAGCCGTTTTGCAGGTAGGTTTGTCAGACAAAAGTCATCATGAGGAATGGTAAGCACAACTTGATTGTACTGGCAAAAATTTTATCAAATTATCTTTTTAACTATTTTTAAAAAAAAATTATTTCTAACTTTATCATCAGAGTAACTTCCTGTAAGTTGCTGCTGGCTAGTTTACGTTTGTTTTTTTTTTCGCATGGTCCAATCTATTAACGGATTCAATCGAATTAAGTTCAACTCATTAAATAAATCTAATTTACGGGTCTTCTCCTCTACACATTTCATTCAGGGTTATTGTAAAAAATTTCTTAGAAAGAGTAAGTTGAGGCATGAGGCCTTGAGAAAAGATACTCTATATATGCAAATCTTATGTTTGTGGTGTTATAGCTTTTGTTTTTATTTTGTTTTGTTTTTTTTGTTTTTTTTTGTTTTTTTGTATGAATCAAGCCATCTTGTTTTTTCATAACATAAAGAAAAAGAAAAAAAAAGAAAAAAATCACAATTAGCTTTGTTTGTTAATCAACTTAAAAGTAATTTTGATTTTCTTCTTCCTTCTCTTTTTTCTATGTAATTTAATTTTTTTTAAAAGATTAATGGTCATAAAGTAATTCTTTCTCTCCCTCTTTCTCTTTCTCTCTCTCTCTCCCCCCCCCTAAAAATACTTTTTAGTTAAACAATTTTTTACTTATTTAGTTTAAAATTAAAAGAAAAAAAATCAACTTTTAAGCCGAGTGATCAAATGAGGACTTAAGTATTAGGAACTTCCCAAAAATACCACCAATTTTATTTTCTAGAGTCCCAAATGAATTTAAAACCATTGATTATTTGTATTAAAAGTTGGAATTTAAAATATCTAGGAAAGTGAAGCCTAAAAATGTTAAGGATATGAATATAAGAAATTTTAAAAAGATATAATAGACACAATATGCACTGAGTGTGATCAAAAGTCTCATTTGATTGGTTACAAAATGAACAAAAAAACATTTTTAGTGTTCATTAAATTTTAAGTTTGATTTCATGTTACTATTGATAGTGTCTTTAAAAAAAATAATCTTACAACAAGAGGTGATTATAAATGCGAACATATTATTTTGTTTTAGACACTACATATGTAAGTATTAATGCATCGTGTATAAATACCTCAATACATAAGATGGGTGCTCAAAAAAAATATGCCTTTAGAATTACCCCACAAAAGAGTTTGGGAATTTTTCATGGGTAGTTTTGTATTTTTATTTCTAACCATGCAATGTCAATCATATCAATAAATTTTAGACTAAGCATTCAGAGCTAATTTAGTCTTTCAATCATCTTCGTTCGTTAATAACGTTAAAAGCTAAGTGGGTGGTGATATAATTTTTTTACATATATAGAATCGATTGTATTTGACAGTTTAGTATAATTTATCCAATTATTATTGACATGAGGTGAAAAAATCGTAGACTAAACTGAAATTGTAACATTTTATTACCAAAGAAGATTTGAGAACATCTCCAATTCAACACTCTATTTAAGAAAATTAAAATAATATTTTACTCAAAAAGTGATGAAAATTTATAAAATTTATGCAACTTCACCCCCACATTACTTTATTTTTATCTCTATTTTTTAAAACCATTATTCATTTCACTTTAAAAATTCAAACAGTTTCTACTTTTCCTCAAAAATGGGAATTATTATATTTGAATTTTATTAAAATATAGTCAATAGTGATCACTTTTTAAAGGTCAATGTAAATATTTTTTTGAAAATAACAATTTTATGAAAAATAGAAAGCCTATCTTCATTCTTTATTGAATTTTGAATTAATTTGTCTTTTTTCTTCAACACACCCTCTCGCTTCAATAAAGCCGATACTTTCCTTGGGCGCCTATCGTCTCGAATTCTTCTTGTTCTCCTTCTGGATTGGGGTTTTTTGGGCAGATTCTTTTGCCTTTCTTCATCGTTTCTGTTTGAAGTTAAAACAGGTTTTCCTCGTATACCCTCAGATGGGTGACTGCTCAAGCGGTCTACTACCCAAAAGGATGATTTGGCTCAAGAATTGGACTAGAATTGTATGATTCATGATGTATAATATGATGCACCAAGAAATCAATTCTACTTTATCAATATGTTTCTGCTTGCAAAGGAAATATCATATAATAATATGTATGGCACTAAATGTATATCACTAGGAGGATCTTAAATTAATCTGGAAATTTTATGGTCTGTTGATGTCGAAACAGCTTGAACTTTGGCCATCCCCAAATCGTACAACTATTTCTTTCGGACTTTGTGAGGCAGAGGCAATTGTAGTTGGGATCACATTTTTCTTTGCAGTAATACTACAATGCAATACTATAATCCCAGATATGTTTTCCAGGGAAGAACTGTCCCAGCATTCAAATTTGAAGGGATGAAATTCACATGGACCTAGGAGTGTAATTTCGGCTCGGTCTGGCCCAGCCTAATCGTAGTAGTGTAATTTCGGCTCGGTCTGGTCCAGCCTAATCGTAGTTCGGACGGACCAAGCCCAACCCAATCTTGGCGTGACGAACTCCCACCAAAAATTTAGACCGGATTTTTTGGGGAGGGATTGTCCCGGGCCCAAGGGACATAAAACTCCGGCTTAATAATCAGGCTCGAGTCTCAAACTTGGGCCGGACTTTTTAGGACTTCTTATTTTTTTGTTTTTTTGCTTTGTTTTTTTTTTTTGAATTGTTAACTTGTATAAGGTTATAAATTATTAAATTTATATTTTATAGTTTATTATAAGTTTATTTATTAGTTGATTATTTTATTATAAATTTATA
>JAOTRH010085886.1:0-16867 GCA_034768845.1 Heliamphora exappendiculata | reverse complement strand
ACAGCATCCATTTGACCGAGCCGTCAATCTTAGGCCATACAAACACACATATGATGTTGGTCGCACTCGAATTTTCATCGAGCTACCTACGTACCATCATTGCTAGGGATCAGACCAGAACGTAGTTCATGGGGAAAAATGCAAGATAAGAAACATGATGCAGATGCTGACATGAATAAATGCTAACATGATGTAGAGAGATATAGTGTGATGCAGACATGTATAATGCGAGTCAGTTTAGGGTCATGAGGACGACCAAGTCAGTTTACAGTCATGAGGAGGACAAGTCAGTTTATGGTCATGAGGAGTACCAAGTCAGTTTGTGGTCATGAGGAGTACCAGTCAGTTTACGGTCATGAGGAGTCATGAGGAGGACCAGTCAGTTTACGGTCATGAGGAGGACCAAGTCAGTTTACGGTCATGAGGAGGACCAGTCAGTTTATGGTCATGAGGACCAGTCAGTTTATGGTCATGAGGAGGACTAAGTCAGTTTACGGTCATGAGGAGGACCAGTCAGTTTACGGTCATGAGGAGGACCAAGTCAGTTTACGGTCATGAGGAGTACTAGTCAATTTAGGGTCATGAGGAGGACCAGTCAGTTTAGGGTCATGAGGAGGACCAAGTCAGTTTACGGTCATGAGGAGGACCGAGTCAGTTTAGGGTCATGAGGAGGACCAGTCAGTTTACGGTCATGAGGAGGATCGAGTCAGTTTAGGGTCATGAGGAGGACCAAGTCAGTTTACGGTCATGAGGAGGACCGAGTCAGTTTACGGTCATGAAGAGGACCGAGGGGTCAGACATTGAATTAGTAAGTCGAGTTATGACTTAAAAATTTGGGATAAGGTGCAGGGTAATTAATAATTAAAAGCCAAGTTACGGCTTAAAATTAAATTTATCGGAAAGGATAACCATGAATTAAAAGGTCGAGTTTAAGACCTAGGAATTTGGAAATCTAGCGTACTAGGTCTTGAGGGATTTTTCTAGCGTACCAGGGCTTGAGGGATTTGCCTGGCTTTCTAGGGCTTGAAAGATTTGCCTGGCTTTCTAAGGCTTAGGGTGCCTAGTTCTCTAGGGTTTGAAAGATTTGTTTTGAAGATTTTCTTGGCGTACCAGGGCTTGGGGTGCCTAGGGGTCATCTTACAATCCTAGAATTTAGACAAAACTTCGCATATGACTAGGATTTGGAAGAAGTTTTCCTTGCGCACTGGGGCTTGGATCAGCAAACCATTCCTGAGGGTTGCTACATAGCTTTGAGGATCCACGGGCTCATGTTTTCTGCTTTGGTCTTGAAGAGTTATGCCCCACTGTAGAGGAGTTCACCATCATTCTTAATCTTGTCCCCCAGGAGTTCATGCCAATACCTTTTCTGTTCATCATAAATCCTTGTAGTCTGACTGGCCAAAAGTTTTCTTTCTTCTTCCATGGGGATTCACATAGATTCTGTCCTATCGGTTTGCTTGGTGACTTCAATTATCTGCTTGCTTGCTCGATGCCTTTTGGTTTCCTATGGCGGCCGAGTCAGCACTATTCTGGTGGACATTGCTACGCAAATAAGGGTAGGGAAGGACTTCGTGACCCTAGTTCTGCCTGAGACCCTGATTGGTCTAATGCTATCCACCCAGGTGTAATCACGTCTTTTGCCGGTAGTTCTCTGCTTCTCCAAGATGAAACTCAAATCTCTCTTTTTCTTTTTCTTTTTTTTTCAATTTTTACTGCTCTTCTCTCCTTTTGCTGATTTCTCTCGAATTTTACCATTCTTCTCTCTTTTTTCCACTCTCTCCACATATCTCTCCTTTTGCTGGTTTCTCTCGATTCTTATCTCTTTTCTCTCTTCTCAGGTCTGGCTGATAGAAAAGGTAAATCTTCTACAGAAATAGGGTTCGAAAGGGTACAACGATGTTACTACTAAGGCAGCTTGGAGACAATACTGTCTTCACTGACTGGAAGATACATCACTTGGTAGTGCCCCTTGTGGCAGATCCCTTAAATGTCTTGCTGATTGGTCTATGGCTATCCTCTTTCTATTATCCACACCAGGCAATTTGGTCGAGGTTAGATCATATTTCACGGCATCTGAGGTCGTATCCATCTTCTCTTCAGGCCCCATTTCTGGTGCGGTATTAGGAGGCTTGACCACCTCGTTCACTAATGGAGATGCAGGAGCTACCCCACACTGAGTTTCCCGAGAAGTACAAGGCATTGTTGCTTCAGGATAAAGACAGCATAAACAAAGAAGAAGAAGAAGAAGAACAAGAAAGATTTGAAGAACTTGCTTTGCTTTTAGAAATTTGTAGCTGTCTTTTTTTTTTCTTTTCTTTAGAGTTTGGGACTTGCGTGCCTGTCCTTTATTTCCAAAACCTTGTGATCGCAGCTAAAATAATGAAAATTCCACGTTTATCAGAAAAAGGTTCCTAACTGTTTAAATTTTTTCGATTCTTGCAATTAAACAATTTTATTATCAAAACTCAAAGATAAATTTCCATTGATCATTACTTGAATTCAAAGATGGCTAAAATAAAGAAGGTGGCCGGACTTCTTAAAAGAAGCTGCCTATGTATCCCAAAAAGTGGAATCAGGCTATAACGTAGTTCAAGCTCGATTTACTCTCGGGTATTAACACTCTCCTTTAGTTTTCTCTCAAGACGATACTTTTTAAGCTGGTCCAAGTTGATTGGAGTGGACAACAGGTTACCATCTAGATCAACGAAGATTACAGCACCACCGGTCATAATAGTCTTGATCATATACGGCCTGGCCCAATTCGGCTTAAACTTGCCTCTTGGGTCGAACATAAGAGCCTTGATTTCCTTAAGAGCCAAGTCACTTTTTCTCAGGTCCCGGGTCTTAAAAATTTTTTTGTTGAACGCTCGAGCTATCCCCCTTTGGTATCTTTGTATGTGAAATAGAATTTGTAATCTTCTTTCATTGAATAAGAGAAGTACTTCTATCAAATTCTTCTGCCATTCTTTTGGGGTTGAGCCGCGTTTTATACTTCGTAATCATCTCAAAAAATTTCTGCAATACTATGATATGGCCGTCTCGATCTTAGGACTTCACAATCATATCGTCTACATACACTTCAACTTCCTTATGTATCATGTCATACAATAAGATAGTTGCAGCCTTTTGATAGGTTGCCCCAGTATTCTTCAAATTGAATGGCGTCATGCGGTAACAGTAGGTGCCCCACAATGTAATAAATGTCATCTTTTCTCTATCTTTTGGGTCCATTAAGATCTGATTGTACCTGAAGAAGCCATCCATAAATGATAAAAGAGCGTACCCCGTTGTGCTGTCTACCAAGACGTCAATGCGCGACAAAAGTCGTTCTTCAGACTAGCCTCGTTGAGATTCTAAAAATTCACACAGACTCTGATGCATCCATCCTTCTTCAAGACCAGTACAGGCTCTAATTATTACCAAATCTTCAAGGATCATATCACATAACCAGCTAGCCCCAATAAGATTCGTATCTCTGTCACGTTAGTTAATCTCTTCCCATTAACTGTTGTTTCTACTTCTGTTGAATCCACTTGAATTTCTTCTCCAGATATAACATGACTTAAAAACATCACCCGATTGAACTAAAACTCACACATACCAAATTTAACACAACTTGTGCTTTCTCACAATCTACAAAGAATCTTCAAATGTTTCCTGTGTTCCTCTTCATTCCAAGAATATAACCGAATATCGTTTATCAACACAATCTCAAATTGATCAAGAAAGCTTATGAACACCAGATCCATTAGGTCCATAAACACAGCGAGTACATTCATTAACCCAAAAGGTGTCACTACAAATTCATAATGCTCGTAACGAGTCCTAAAAGCTGTCTTGGTATATCTTACTCCTGCACTTTCAATTTATGGTATCACGATCCCGATCTATCTTTAAGAACACGTTGGCTTCAAAACACAAATTACATTAAGTTCGACTTCCCCAATCGGTCATATGTTTCTAAACTAGCCCACCATCGAAACTGACTCAAACATTCTCCACTTCTATCTGGAAAGACTGTCACTCTACCAAAAACTAACTCATTGCCACATTCAAACATACATCAAAGACTACTTCCCGATCGACTAACGACTATTAACTCGAAATCACCTCACCACTTTGTGTTGGACTACTCTAGCCTTACGACCATCAAGACTAATACAGCCACTTGAACCTAATGAGTCACTACGGCTAAACATACCACACAAACTAAACGCTGCTCAAGTATATGCTTAATCATATAAATCCAATCACAACCTCGTCATATATTTTCTTCACGAATGAACCATCCACTCTACAATCCTTTAACTGAATAATATTAATTCCTGATTCCCAAATCTCTTACCATCATCACTCAATCCCTTCACACATTTTCTCCCATATAATCGAACTAAGAACCATTTTTGCACTTTAATTATTTTATCTTACCCACAATCTACCAAGACACTCGATACTCTCAAGGTCATTTACAAAAATTACACCCATGAATTCGTATAATCTTACTTACACTTCCACTCTTCTCATCCAAACACTTATTCCTCCCACGTACTCCCACTAAGCTGCTGTGCAACTCTACCAAAAATAACAAAATTATGTCACCCTCCAACTTCTCATTCATAGAGTTCACACGTTCCTATGAGAAAATTCCTTCTCTAAACTAGCAAAATCTACTCACCAATCTAAACAAACTTGCTCTGACGGGTCACATCACAAAAGGTTTTTAAAAGCAACTTTCTTGCGACTCACATCGATACCAAAACGGAAACCGAATACTACTACAGAGTCTAGATGCCAAATGAATACAAACTGATACATTAAGAACCTACCACGTGAACAGCTTGGTCTGTCTAAAATGCGCACTTTACCTCTCAAACAATCTTCAACGTTAAAGGGACTCACTGTTTCCACAAACTCCTTGGCACCAAACTCCTTGATTTGGTTAACGAAAGAGTTATCGGTCTTTGAGGTGATCTTGATAATTCTGATGACAAAGCCTGTAATCATATGCTTCCATTTTCTCTCTAGTCCTTCCTAGGGTTGCTCCGTTCCTCTTGGCTTCTACCGTATGTTCTTCACATGCTTAGAACGTTAGGTTTGAAAGTCTCCTCCAATAACTAGATCATTTCTCAAGTGGTTGGTCATTCTTGGGTAAAGAAAACATGATAAAAGATATAGTTGTGGTAATTACCTAGTCATGTGATTCATTGTGACTCGGTGGTTAATTCTTCATCAGGCTCCAAACGTTCATTGTTGTGATCAAGATTCTTCGTTCTTTGATAGTGATGGCAATAATCCGGACTCTGACACTTTAGTGGGAAGGTCAGCGTGAACATCGATGTATATAAACGTACTTCTTTTGCTAGTGTACTAAAGTTAACGTGAGTTCAAGGCTATTTCTCATTTTTCACTTCCTTACTGCCAGTATGAATGTATTACTTCTCGATTTATCGGATGGGTGGGTTGGCTAAAAACTAGTCTAGAGAAGGTTGAATTGTACTATACGATGTGTCACGAATCCTTTGATGTGAAGCTGCCTTTTCTAACTTTGAATTGCTGACGGCCTAGTTCTTATTTGTCGGGACCTTTGAAAAGATATAGTTAGTTGAATAAGCCCTTACTTAACCATTCTTGCAAACAGGAGCCTCGATCTTCAAAACATTATTAAACGCGGACGTTGATAGATATTCTAAGCTGTGACATCATGAAGAAATGTGCTTCACCCTTGAAGAGGTGTTAAGAGATTTTCGTACATCGTCTCAGTTTCCCATGAAAGCACTAAGGCCTAATGACGTAATATCCTGACAATCGTTGTTACTTAAGGTGGAACCTAGGTGGTTCAAAGATAGGTTGGATGAGGAAAAATGGTCATGGTTAAGGCAACTACCGTTGACAAAAATTGGGTGGTCATTTGGGGTTCAATTGTAGGTGAAACAAGAAGAGGATAATGAACAATACTTTAAACAAGTGTCTCCAGAACTAATCTAGTACAATCATATTCTAATAAAAGAGATGTCAAAAGGAGCAGCCTAACTAGATACTTTGTCCTAAAGTTACGTCGTCCTAACGTACTTTAATTCAAGCATCCAAGTCGACTTCCCAGGTTGAGATTTCAAGAGTGTACAAAGAATTCGCAAAATCACTGCAACAGACTGTGGTTTAAGAATTGAGAGAAAATGAACAATGGCAAAAGATGTTATCAATGTCGAATGTTTGGAACGGGTAATTAACAAAGAATTGATATCGAGTTCTTCAAGAGAAGAGTTTGATCAAGGATAATGACTTAAATCAAAGGAGAATCAAATGCGAATACTAGTCATTATCGAGGCACGAAAACTTAAAAACAAGGGTACTTTCTTGGATTGAATTTCGAATAGGGTTATCAGCAAGACTTGGGTGCATAAGAGTTACCGACGAACGACACTTGACGGTATCATTGAGGACTGATGGCATAAGAAGGAAGGACATACAAAAGAATTTCAAAATGTTGACACCAAGGCATGGGGTAAACAAGAAAAGAATTCATAAGGATGAAGTCGCGGGATTTAACGGTGTTTCTCGAGGTGGCTTCTAAAGCTTCTCCTGGTGCGTACTCCTATCTACCCCCTTAAAATAAGATGACTCGTTGCATGAATTTCCAATCTTCGATCTCGATGGTCATACCCATCCTTCGCGTGTAGATTCCTTACTGCTTCCAATCCTGGTAACGTCCTAACACGACTTGTTATAAGACTCAGGCGTAGAAGATTTTAGTTCTTATAATGTATAGATGATAATTATTAGTAATACAACGCATCCTGCAGAGCTCCAACGTGACAGAATGCATGATTTTCCATAACTCAAGGCCTGAAGGTTCACTAAATCTAAGCTCTGATACCAACAGTGATGCCCCGTTCTCCGGGGACGTCGGAACATACATAAATATAAATAAAGGGATATTCTAACCATTCATTCATATTTACATACGTTAGTTATTACATCATATGTGAATTCTAAACCTTTCAAAAGTACATAAGTATTACAATTCCACCAAGAATTTTCAATAATTAAACTAAGCACGAGAAATCTGAATATAAAAACGAAAGCAGAGGTTTCAACTCCTCAGAATGCATCAGCTGGATCCATGTACTCTTAGAATTCACCCTGTTCTTCTAACTCCTCTTCTCCCTCGGGGTTGACTTTCTCCAAGAACTCCTCCTCACCTGTGGCACAGATGCCATGAGCCAAGGCCCAGAAGCAAAACACTCTAACCTTCTAACTAATCTCACGGCACAAAATTCACCGCAAGACATACCATATAACACCCAGTACAGCTTATAGTCAAGGAGACAGACAAATTTATGACAGAATAGCAGATAAGTTAATAAACATGCGTGTATAAAATGAAAATGCCCAACCCAACATGCACCCAGATAAGAACAGGAATTCCACGCCGAGAATCACCAGATTAGACTTAATGGGACTTGATCACCAAAGCCATCATCGCGCCTCGTTGCGAATAGTAGCCGCATTGCCTGGCTTCATGCTACGGCTGTTTTACTCAATGGCAACGGCGTGGGGTCCGCGCCATACTCCAGGCCAACAGTATCCAATAAACCATTTCCTACATCGGGGACGCACCCAGGGTGTATAATCCAAATCTGTATCACCGGGGACGCACCCAGGGTGTACAAGGAGAATTCATCCCAAGCGGTTTGTCCAACCTTAAGACTCGTGATGCCTTCGCCGGTGTCAATCTAAAATCTAAGAGAATTTAAGAAACGTTCATATTATACAAAGTACCAAGATGAGGGATTTAGGATAGCCATAATTGGGCTCTCTCCGACTTACCACTGCAGTGGAATTAGGTCAATCGAATTAGGCTTTCTCCGACTTACCCAATGTATAAGTTATCGAAAGCAGAATGCTAGCGACGAACCCATGGTGCTCAACCATATTTCTAAACCATTTCTGTAACACTGGGGACGCACCTAGGGTATACAAACCAAAATCATTTCGAACACCAAGGACGCATCCAGGGTGTCAAAACTAAAATATTTTTGAAAATGGCAAACAAGGGCAGGGGCGCCCTAGACTTAGAACCAAGAAGAATATTCTCAACACAGCCCATCCCAACAACGGTTTACACAGATGGACTCCAATATGTCATGATACAAATGACAATACTCATAATATGTACCATTGATATCAAGTGCAACAATTCAGAGTATGGCATCAACTAGCATGGCAAAGTTCAAGGTATAACGCGCAAAGCATAAGATACACGTATGTCAAGCACATGCTACAATTCTCAAGATATGATTCAATGTAACAGCAGGGGTTCTAGACCATCATACATTCACTTGAAACACTAATCAACTAATTCAAATAAGTCATCATACAGAAACTCGGGTCTCATGGCAAAGGGTGCTCGAATCACACTTAACAACTTTTAGGGCCAAAACCAAGTATTAAATTAATAGGGGCAAAAACGTTTTGGGGAATCTAGACTTGGAATTAAGTTATGATTTTTAAACAACATTTAGATAAAAATATATCCTACAATTATGATGTTTATCACTAAGGCCAAGTCCTAAGGCAAAAGGGGTGAACATTTTATCCTAAGCAAAACGGTTCAACACTTTCGCCAGATTTTATCCAAAATTATGCTTCTATTTCTCTCAATCTTGGGGTATCAAATCAAGTCCAAATGAGTTCATTTTTTAGTATGTTCTATTTTAGCAAGTTCCCTACAAGTTTTATGTTTAGATCTAAGAGTAGTTGTTTGAAGTAAGTTAAACTTTTTGGCCATTTTAAAAAGTGGGTTCCGTCAGCTGCCAAAACTCAGCAGAGGCAGTTTTGGACAGAGGGTTTAAAATGGTTTTGGGCTATCATCCTGAGGCTATAAGGTCTAATTTTTTGGACCAAAACTACATCAATATGTTACATACAAAGTTCATGTAGGTCACTTTTGAAATAGGTCACTAAAAATAGCTGTTTTGGGCTATATAAAAATATGTGACAAAATGTTCCTCGGGGGCTGAAATTCAACAGAGACTTAAAAATTGGTTTTGACCTATCAAACCTCAATATTTTGTTCTCATTTTTTGTGGGTAGATGGATATACATTTTATCTACAACTTTAATATTTTGACCAAAGTTCGGGTCTCATTCTAACTTAGGGTTTCCAAGTCGGTGGTGTTGACTGGTTAGAAAATAACACACTTTGGTAAAATTGCAATATCTTGAGTTCTAATTATGAAAATGAGTTGAAACCAACTTTGGATGAAAGATAACACAAAAAGATAACTCTGGACACAAGAATCATACTTAGATCAATTTTTTACATTGAGTTATGGTATTTCAAATCTCAGGATAGAAATATCAAAGTCCTTAAAAATCAAGCCTCTTAGGGTTTAGGTCTTCTACTTGTGTTATGTCAAGTTTTTGTTCCATTTCTTTACATGCATATGATTTTAACTTTAATATCAAGGCTCCAGAACACTTATAGATCATCAAACTCAAAGATAACAATATACAACAACATCTCATAACATTCACAGCATAACAGCTCCTAAATTTCAACTACGATGCCTTTTTGGTTTGATTTCAGTTCTTGGTTTTCAAGGGGCTTAAAGGGATGTGTTTGGAGATATTTTTAGGGATATTAGATACAAGGTTTAGAGGTTTTACTTACTTTTTTTGAGAGATCAAAGAATGGTGGAGGATTGATTTGGACTTAGCTTTCGAAAACTCCTCGGTTTCTTCCTTTTTCTTCTTTCTTCTTCCTCAAACTCATGGAATACCTCAAGAACAATTGAAGGTCTGGTCCCTCACTCTCTTGCATGAAATTTTGAAGGGCAGAAGAGGTGTTTGGGCTTAGTCTTCACACAGGTCATTATCAATAGGGTTGTTATAATTAGGGTCTATACCGGGTCGTTACAGAAACTTAGTCAATCAAACTTGTCCAATAATTTTCAAATCTAGATAACAACACATAAGGAAACAATAATTTAGCTATGATTTTATATTTTAAAGGTTATTCTTATTATTATCCTATTCTTATACGTTTTCTTATACAACTATGTATTATGTAATTAATAATAAAAATATTATATTATTCTCTACCATTATTATTATCTATCCAATAATTTAAGATTAAAATAATTGGTACTTCTATTATTATTTTTCTAAAACATAAAATAATACTTATTAATCTAAAATTAGTGTGTGTTGTGTGTGTGTGTGTGTTTGTTAGCCCAATGGCTTTTTAATTAGATTTTGATCATTTTCATAATTCATCTTCTAAGAATAAATTAATTTAAAAAGATAAGTTTTAATATTTCTAAAAATGTTGTGTTGACACAAAATGACAAATAAGTTAACACATTTTGCCATATGAGATGACTCATCTCTCAAATGGATTGACACTTTAGTATTCTTGGATAAGAATATTTTGTGTTGACCCTAATTGATATTTGAGTTAACACCTTAAGGCAAATAATACTTGATGATCTCTAGTGTGTCAATAGTTTTGAGCTAATGAGTTGACACCTTAACTTGTTTATCTAAGATGTTTCAGGTATTAAACTTTGAGTCGACACAAAGTAAATTTTGAGTCGATACAAAAAATCGAGACTCTCTGCAGTTAAAAAGAGTCAACACAAACTCAATTTGAGTCAACACCAAGTAATTATTTACTTTGGTTATCTGGGATTTTGAGTCGACACAAATTGAAGATGAGTTGACACAAATATACCGAGGCTACCTACGAAATTTGTGAGTCGACACAAAATGCAACATGAGTCGACACAAATACACCGAGCTTGCTTGAAGACCCTCCCGAAAGGCAATTCGAGTTGACGCAAAAAGACCCTCCCGAAAAGCTAAAAAACAAAAAGAGTCGACACCAAATATATTTGTGACGACACCATTGAGTTGGAGAATGATGCAGAAATTTGAATCGACACTAACAAATATTTGAGTTGACCCAACCACTTAAAGAACCAAACCTTAGAAGATTTGTGTCAACTCAAGCCTATTTGTGTCGACACCTGCGACAAAAATTCAAAATGCGCGGCTGAGTTCAACGGTTATATTTTTTGTATTTAATACTCCCATCTACATCCAACAGTCATGAATCTTCAAGAGCTTATATAAGGAGTTACTCCTTAGTATTTAAAACAACTGGAGACTTATATTCACTATTGTATTACTTTATTCAAAGTCAAAATCTCTCGAGCTCTCATTTATTACTCATAATTTCAGCTCTTGTATCTTATTTCTATACTTCACATTTATTGCCAATCATTTTGTAAAGAGAGTGAGTGACACTCATTGAAACACCATATTTATTGTATCTAAGGGTGAGTCACCATTCAACCTTTGAGTGAGTAGATAAATTTCATCAAAGAAGAACTCAAAGATTAGAAGAAAAATAGGGGCGTATTTTTCGTAGGATCGTCTTGAAGTTGTAAACGTTTTGAAGGCACGCGTAAGCATTCTATTTTAGTGAAAATTTTCAAGGGGAGTCTTACGGAGTGGACGTAGACTTGGAAGAAATCGAACCATTATAAATCTCGATGTCTGGTTCAATTTTTCTATCCCTATCCTCTCTAATATTTGCATTACTTTATTCTTTGAATATATTTGCTATATTTATTTGTGATATTAAAAGGTTTTCGAAAAAAATTTAAAATTGTTATTATCGTTTTAAAACCCAATTCACCCCTTTCTTAGGTTGCCTAGAACTAGCCATATATAATAATAATAACACATATTTTGTATTTTACAAATTATCCTATTTTTAAAATTTAAAATTTTATCTTTATTTTATTAAAAATCTCATGCTAAAAAATACTTTTTGTGCTATGGTTGATTTCATGCAAAATTTAAGCCATGCAGTAGACGTGCAAAGAGAGATGGGAAGATAAGCACGGGAAAGAGGAAGAAAGAGATGGAGGGATTTTGTTTTTTCGTCCAACTTCAAATTCTATGTTCAGACAATCCGAATGTCAAAATTGGTGGTCATTGGTGGCTATGTGAAGGTGGTTGTGAGGTGGTTCTATACCTTATTTCGGCGGCAAAAGCGGTGGACCATGGTGGTGCTTACGGGTGGTCAACAGTGACTCGATGAAATTGTTTTCTCAAATTTTTCAAAAAGGAGAATTTGTTAGCCAGTGGTTTGGGGTGACCGTGGTGGGTCGTGGTGGTATTGTGGAGGTACTCTGGTGGTCTGGGGGTGGCATGGAGGTGACAGTGAGTGGCGGTTGGTGGCGGTTTGACAGGAGAGAGGAAAAGCTAAGAGGGGAGAGAGAGAAAAAGATTGGTGGTGACAAAACATGATGGTGGTGGTCGGTGTCCAGTGATGTGGTGGGGGTTTTGGTGGTCCGAGAGAAAGGGTTAAAGGAGCCAGGGGAGAAGGAAGAGAAGAGAGGGAGAAAGAGAAGGAGAGAGGGGGAGGCAGAACCGAGAGTAGGTGGTCGTCGGCAACAAGTAGTGGCGGTGGCGACGTTGTGGCCCAATGGTGGTCCGACGATGGTGGGGCTTGTGACTGTGGTGGGCAGTCGTGGCAGGGTGGTTTGGTTCCCCCCGCACTGCATCTTTTCTTCTTCCTTCGATTTTACTTATTCTGTGCATCTCCTTCAATCTTCCTCTTCAATTTATCTTCCTTAATTTTTCTTTTTCTGGAGTTTCAACTGGCTTGTGCGCAACAAAAGAGGGGCTGATGGTAGTATTTATAGGGAATATTGGTGCATAGGTGTCAAAATGAGGGTCACGGTGTCATGCAACCATCCATTTGTCAATATTTACAATGTAAATTCTACAGCGTAAATTTTTCGATGTATAATTTTATTTCTGCAAAAATTTTGAAAATTCAGTATAAACTTTTTATGTTATTTTATGAATTATTGTGTAGACAAAATTTTTACAAAAATTCTCGAACTATGTGATATGGTTTTATTTCAAAAATTATGATTATCGTTATTTTATAATATTTTAATTTTGAGTTTCAATTTTAAAACTAATTATATGGTTTTGTCAGGAATTTTATTTCGAGTCACTTTATTAATTATTTATTATTTATCTCTTTCCCTATTCAGTTGTTGGGTGTTACACCAAGTCTCTTGAACTTAACCAAACCAAACAAGTCCTTAACCAATCTTCCTTTGAAATACTCGTCAAGGGTAAAAATGTAATTCCACTACTAAGATTTTTTCTATAAAAGACACCTAAGGATAGAGAGAGAGAGAGAGAGAGAGAGAGAGGAGGAGGAGGAGGAGGATGAGGAGGAAGAAGAAAAAGAAGAAGAGGAAAAAAAAGTTTTTAAAAGCTAAGTCAATCTTCTAATTTTAAGATCCAAGATAAAAAATAAGAAACTCCTCTAAGCACTATATTCTTCATCAAACCCTTCCCTCACCTCTATTCTTTAAAGAATTCCAACCAAGAACATAGAGGAAATAAGTTCGAATTAAAAAAAAATGAGCCTAAGATCCCTAGTTGAGCTATGGGTTTGTGCTGTGATGGTTTGATGAAAGGGTCATGTTAACTCTCTTATTTGTGGCTGTTGGAGTTTCTATTTGATGTACTATGAATGATCTAGGCTTAATAGTTAGACCCTTAATATGAAGTGAACAAAGAACTAAGATAAGCCTTTACAAGTTCTGTGCGAAGTTTTTGCTATTAGGGTTGGTATATTGAAAATCATGTTTTTAGTATTTAATTTTATTTTAATAAATTTAATTTTTATTTTATGAGAATCTTTATGAGTAATGTATGCATATCATTTTTTTGTTATGCATGGATATCTAATATTCTGTATAGTATTTAATATGGTATGTAGAGTACGGCTTACATACAAAACATTAAATTTTAGGATCTTACAGAATATAAGTTTTATGTTCAAAGTTTAGATGAAAATGGACACACCATCGGTACGACTGTGGTACAGAATTTTAGTAGGCATATCTTGGTTACGAGGAACAGATAATAGCATCGTCTATTGTTCTGACTCTCTGTGCCAGTACACTTTGTGTGTATTGAATGGGATATTTGGAATAATTATTTTTATATTGACTATATAAATTAATTCACATCACAAGGTTATTATGAATTGTACTTATCCTCTTAATCATGAAATAATTATTAATTTGTATATATTTAATATTTATTATTTTGATTCATTAGAGAGTGCGATCTTATATGAGTCTATATTCCCGGTAAGTTGGATAGCAGTATTATTTATATGCCAAATATTAATTATTGACGGAATACACGTCTCGAATGATCGGGATTGATGATACCCCCTTAAGGAAGCTTATAAGTTTTGACCGGGTCAAACCCTACAGGTAGATTTAATTGTTCGACGGTCAAATAAGTTAAGTAGAATGGCTTAAAGAATTTAAAGATGCCGATTAAATTAAATTATTAGTAATTAAATTTAATTGGCGAGTAACAAAAATCTTAACGTGAAGAGAAATGGAAAGTATTTAATAACAAGAGCTCAATGCAAGAAAGTCTTGAGATTATGGGCCATAGTGCAATTATAGTTCTTTAGTGGTCTTAACTGTAATTTGGTATTTTATGAAAATTGAAGAAACCGCTGCATCTTTCCATAATTACAGAAATCACTGGTAGATATCTGTGTTCCACTAAAAGTCTTACTCATAATTACTCCCTAAGTCCCTGCTGTAATCCTATATATATGCGGGTAGGCTGAACCCATTTTATATCAAAAAATCATATTTTGTCTTTAAAGACTAAAGATATCTGGGTTTTGCCAGTACGAGTTCTCGATAGTCCGTAGCCCACACTACGTTCAAGGATCGCGTAAGGAATACAATACAAGATCTGACAAAAGCTTCAACTCGGAATCAAATCGCAGTTGAAGAATCGATCGACAAAAGGTATTCTTCTAAATTAGGGTTTTATTTTGATCATTCATCGTCAAAAATTTTATCTAAAACCCGTTTCGGCGTATGCCCGTCCAATTAATTTTTACCGAAAATCGTTTGCAAAAATAATGATCTTGGCAATATTGCCTCCAACAAATTGGTATCTGAATCGTTTTTTTTTTGTTTACGGTTATCGGGATCGGGTAGTTTTAAAACTGTTGCTAATTTTGTTTTGCATGCGTTCTAATCCTAGTTTTATGATCATCATTTATTTTTATATTTGATTGAATGCGTAGATAATGATTGATTAATTTTTGTTCACGGGGGTTGATTGTGATAGATTTTTTTTTTTTACATCGAATGTGAACCTACGGGACATAGGTTTCGATGTAAATATTTTATGTTCTTTAACTTTTTTTTTTAGTTTCTTAGAAAAAAAAATAAGAACATGTATGGAAGAACGAAGACGGCGGCAACCGGCGGTGGTTGATGGCGGCAACCGGGGTTTTTTTTATTGCTTTGTAATTTTTTTTCTCTCTCCAGAATTTTTTTTCTGGATAAAAACATGGAGAAAAGAAGCCACAGCAGTCAAACGCGGCGCCAAACACCCAAACACAGCAGCGCCAAACGCTGCATTAAGCAGCGCGCAAGGCACAACAGAAAAATCGGCAGTTTCCAGGCAGCGGTGACCGCCAAACAGCGGTTAGGCTGAATCTTTTTCAAAACAGCAGTAGCGCTGTTTTTCCAAAAACTGTGGCGCAAGTTCAGGTGCAGTTTACAAAGCAAGCAGCAGGTCCAGCACCGGTTTTCCATTGGCAGCAAGCAGCGGTTGGCTGCTTTCCAACAAAGCAGAGTTTCCTTTGCCAAACGCCGCCTATAGGAAGCAGCACCAGGCTGAAGCAGTTTCGGCAATCAAGATTTTTCCCAAAAAGCTGCCAAATCAAAAGCTGAAGCAGTTTCGAAAATCAAGAAAAGTCCCAAGCAAGTTTCGGCAATTCCAGAAGCAAACTGCTGAAGCTATTTTCCATCAAGCAAAAAGCTGAAGCTTTTCCACCTAACAGTTTTCAAATTGGAAGCAAAGTCTCAGTAGTTTTTATCCAAACAAAACCGCAGCGTGAGGGATTGGGATGGTTTCAACCGGTATAATCCAATCCACAAACAGTTTCGGCACCATCAAAACTGTTTCGACTGGTTTGATTTTTTTTAAAAAGATTGATCGAGAAATCTTGATGCAACTTGAACACAGGATGCTGATTCACAAAAGAATTATTGCAGCTTCTTCTTTTAAGAATAGAAGATTAAAATCGTTGCTGTAACCAGTTGTAGTGGAATTATACAGTAACTGAAAGACTAGAAGCTTATCTTAAATAGAATACTGAAACTCTTTAGAGTTTCAGATTGATCATAAAATTAAGATATTAATTTTGCATTTAATTTTTTTTATTAACTGCGTGAATGATATCTATATTTGTTTTATTTATCCTATTGAATTTAATTAATTCAAAATTTTAGTTTTAATTAAAATATTTTATAATGAAAAATAAAATTAAGTTTTTTTAATTAATTAATTAATTTTAATTAAATGGAAAAACTTTAGAGATTTTATTTTTTACAAAATATCACGTTTAAGATAATTTTTTATAAAATCGGATATCTTGAAAAAAAATGTGAGAATTATTTCTTAATTTTGAATTAATTAAATAAAAAATATTTAATCAAAATAAATTATTTTTTTTGAAAAATGTGAAACAAAAAATAAAATAAATAAATAACTTTAATTAATACCTTAGCTGAGAAGTTAAAAAAAAATTATGCATTTATTAAATTTTATTTGTGACGCATTTAAATACAAAAAGATGATTTAGCGAACCGAAAACTTTGGAATCGTGTACATAGAAAGATGTTTGATTTTTTCGGATTGTGTGATTTTTGAAATTAATAAATTTATTTTAATTAAATAAATTTTTATAATCCTAAAAAATATTTTAAAAATCTAA
>JAOTRH010085865.1:0-16868 GCA_034768845.1 Heliamphora exappendiculata | reverse complement strand
AGAGAGAGAGAGAGAGAGAGAGAGAGAGAGAGAGAGAGGTCCAGAGCCGAACCCCAATCGGGATAGGCCGTCGTCGGTGAATGATCCTCCTCGATTTTGTGGGGGGTTTGTTGAAGGATTCAAATGAGATTGGAGGTTTAGCAGGGGAGAATTGGGGAAGGGTAAAACTGAAAAATCTTAATTTCTGTTCATAGCGTTAGGTAATAAGGGGAGGTTAGTGATATTTTATAAAGCATAAAGAATGTTTCTATTTTTGTTAAAAATTTTAAGAAATATTAGTGTAATTTATTCAAATAAAAATGTGTTTTATTTTTATTAAAGTTTTTTATTTCTAATCTATTTATGTGTTAATTTAAATCTAAATCTGTTGTATTATTATGTAACTGAAAAATAGAATATATTAATTCTGTTTTAATTTTATTTTGAAATTAGTTTTAGATTGCTGTAATTTTATTATTATTTTTTGGTAATGTTTGAATTTTGTTAAATCGAGAAATTGTTGTATTTCTAGTTTCTCTAAACTAATATTAAATACTTTCAAGACAATTCCACGTGATAGTCTTAGTAAATAAATAATCGCAATTTACATAATATGAGTAACTATTTATCTCCTAAATATTTAACAAAGATGAGTCATCATATTTTTACAGTGAAATTTATTTCTACCATATTGGTTGAAAGTACCATCTGAATTTGCCACATGGTGCTTTGAGAGCACCGAATAATTACTATGAGAATAGACTACTTAATCGAGATTAAAGTGTTAATGCGTGGTTTTGGTTTTTAATCTAATGTGGCAACTAGTTTTATACATACAATTCGAAATATTTCTTGTTATACCGTCTCATATATATAGCAAACAAATTTAAGGAGGTGTCTCCTAACATTTTCAAGTGCTGAGCATTAATCGTACAATTAGATTTTTTCAAATTTGCATTCTTTGATTAGATTTGATACCATTCGATATGATCTAAGGTGACCAAGAGCGATCGAGTTTGATTGCAATTGATATGAAGTTATCAAAAGCAATCTCGTTCAATCAGCAACCAAAGACCAATCATGAATGAGTTCAATTAGTGGTAAAAAAATAAAAAATTTTTTTTACTGCAAATCGCTTCAGAAAGTCACGAGAGCAACTTTGTCATCAATATCATCCAAGTGGAGAGCTTGGTCTTGCTTGAATTGGGTTAGAGATTAACCTCTATCAACAGATATAGCAACAGGTCCTTATGAATAAAAATAGACACGCATTTTTGTCCCATTTCACATATATAAAGACACGACTTTGTCACTCTCTACATAAAGAGAGACACAACACCGCTCTAATAAAATTGGAATTCACCTGCCATATGTGAAAACGCAAGACAACAAGCAATACCTACAGCTTTAAACCTAATTCACTTTAAAAAAGGACCTAAGAGATTAAAATCTTATCACTAGAATGTCGTGATCAATAAGTCCCAAAAGTAAGACCGACTAATAATTTTCCCTACTTTAAATTTGATAAGTTGTGTCCATGCTTATTCCATTTTTCCTACTAGTCCTACTATTCATTATTTTCACATCTTGTAGTTGAGTTTTATTTTTTAAATTTATTTATAAGTGCATCTCAAGCCCAACGTCAAAAGGCCAAGAACCATTGGGCCGAACAAACAGTGATATTATTTGTAGAAATAACAAATTAGAAATACTTAGAGTTTATTTGGCAATTCTTTAAGTCTCTGTTTTGGTTAAGCTTTTTTTTTAAAAAATTTGACGTAAGAATATTTTTAAAAAATTCACTTGTTTGGTCTTTCACCGTAATCAATAAGTTTTTTTTAACATCTTTTAACATTTAATTTCTTTTATAAAAAAGTCAAAAAGTCAAAAACCTACAAAAAAAAAAAAAAAGCTAGGCTACATACACGCTAACTCAGACTGCTTTTATATGTTTTGTCTTTTAAATTTTTTTTGTTTTAGCTCTTGTTTAGTTTCTCTTAAAAGTTTTTTTTTTAAATAAAAGAAAGTCATCTTTTAAACTATAGTGTTTGACATTTCTAAAAAATCACTATTATTTTTTTTACTTTTTTTTAAAAAAAATGCATATACACATCATAAACACTTTAATTTTTTTTAAAAAAAAGTAAAATAACTATAATACCCTAAATAATGAAAGTTAACTCTCCTCACAAATTTTTTAAAAAAAATATGCTAATATCCCAAATACTAAAAAAGAACATACTAGACATTTTATTAAAAAGTGAAAAATCTACTACAAAAAATTTGTTCCAAGCAATCAAACTTCTTTTTTTATTCCTCTTTATTTAAAAAAACAAAACTAAACATCTTAAAATTCAAGCTTTTTAGACATCCCACGTAGGGCCTTAGTCCAAATAATTAAGAAACTTATTTAGTTAAAATTTAATTTGAAGCTACCCGCATAACAAACAAAAGATAACTTTTTGGCTATTAACTTTGCAATATTTGTAATGCTCCCACCCTTCTCATGGTAACGATATTATCCGCTTTGAGTAAAGTCTTCACAGTTTTGTTCTTCATAGGAGATCACCCATCTTTGCATTACTCCAGCGTAAGCACGTTTAACTGAGTTTTGCTAGGGTGTCTACCACATTGGAAAAAAGTCTCGTTACTATGTAGGGGTATAAGAATTTTTCTTTATAACTTAGGAACTCCTTCTCTCTTTCTGATTTTGGATATCAGAATATCACAATCCACCCCCTTTGGGCTTGCACGTCCCCGTGCAGTAGCCTATCAGTTCTTATCGACCTGCCCACTCAGTAGCCCGTCGACATGTCACACGAGACAGTAGAGGCCCACACTCGGAGGTAGGGAGAGTCGGCTCTGATACCACTTGTAGCACGACCCTTCTGATGGCAACGATATTGTCCGCTTTGGACAAAGCCCTCACAGTTTTGTTCTTCCCAAAAAGTCACCCATCCTTACATTACTCCAGCGTGAGTATGCTTAAATAAGTTTTGCTATGGTCTCTACCACCTTAAAAAAAGGCATCGTTACTGTGTGGGGGTCCAATATTTTTTCTTTATAACCCTAGAACTCCTTCTCCCTTTTCGATGTGGGATACCAGGAAAAACGTTGGAAAGGGAGAGAGAGTTCTGGGATTATAAAAAAAAAAATCTTTGACCCCTACATAACAACAAGGCATTTTTCTAAGTGATAGAGACCCTAGTAGAACTCAGTTAAGCGTGCTCATGCTAGAGTAATGTAAGAATTGGTGAGCTCATGAGAAAAACAAAACCGTGAGGAATTTGCCCAAAGCAAAAAATATTGTTGCCATGAGAAAGGTTGGGGTGTTACAATAAGAGCTTTAAATAAAGGCTAAAAAATTAGTTTTGAACCACTAGTAAAACAAAACCATATTATAGATCAAGGATATATTTGAAATTTAATGTCAAAAAATTATTTGTTCTTTATTTTCCTTTTTTCCTTTTTTAACCTATATTTTGACATGAAAAAAAGAGAGGATATAGGCGGCCCTCTAGAGCATTGATCTCAAATCCAAGTACAAGTACCAAAAAACCTAACTGTGAATAGAAGGAATTGATGGTGTAAGAATTATATCGTCTATTAAAATAATTGAAAATTTACAATATATTTTTACATGCGTTATATTATTAAAATGTACGGAAAAGCCCTGCAAATTATATTTGTTTGATGAGTTGAACCTAATTTGATCGAACCCACCGATGGATCTATACCTACAAAAGCGAACACATGTGAGCTGGCCGGCGGCGATTCACCAGAAGCCACTCCGATGGTGAAGTTAGCGAATCAATTTAGAGAAGAGATAATGGTGAGAGGACAAATGGCTAGAGTTTCTATTACTGAAATCTTATTGTCCATACTTTTTGCTCTCCGAGTCTCTCCCTTTTATAGAGAATAGAGATTGCCCTATCCCCTCAATTCCCATGATGACCTCCTGTCAATCGTGCTTCTCTACAAAACAGCTCTACCACCCCGGGCAGCAAAAACGGAGCTAACAGAAGCTGGCAAACTCAGATTGGTCTCATCACCATAAATGCTACCCCCTCGGCTCGTATCTGGGGCCGAGCTCCTTGCACAGGGCTGTTCGCCTCAGCTAAAGCACCCTCGATGGCAAGAAACCTTCGGTCAAATCTCATTAAATGTTGTTTGAAACCTGCTATGTCTCATTTAATGGTCATACAGTTCTGGTCAAGTCTCATTAAATGTTGTTAATCTGGTGTTTTGGGCATATCCAGCGATCAAATCACCTTTCGGTCGCTTACAGTGTGGCTTTATCACAAACGGTTCATTCCCTTGGGCCGAACTCTTGCTATCAGACTCGTTTGTCCGGGTCTAAGCCCAAAAAGCCATGTTCAGACCCATTGGGATTTGAGTGAACTCAATTCACCCTCTTCATCAACCCCTCAGCTCTCCTCTTGCTTGGTATAAGGGAGAGCTAACTTCTCTGCCCGTTATTTGCAAAGTTTGGACTAGGCTGAGCTTGTCGTCTTCCTATTTAATGTGAGCCACTGGTCATTTACCACTGTACTTGCGTCGCTATGCGTTTTCTATTGATTGATGATCTCGAGGAGATTTTGTGCATTCCCAATGCTGGGGATGCGTCCTTTCATGGTTCGATGCAACCCTTGGTAGGGGCATCATAAATTCTCCCTTCCCCTTTCATATACATATATATACAACTAAAAACCCTTCCTTCCCTTCTTTTACGCTTCCAACCTAGACAAAAAGAAAGGTCGAACCTCCTCTTCCTCGTAGTTTTAAATTTCCTCTACCTGTGCCCCCGTACTTCGCCTTCCTCCGACGCCAGAACTCTTACCTCCACCGTGTCCCGACACCTTCTTTTGTTCCCCGTAAGTTTTTATTTTTCCAGCTCTTCTCCTTTTTAACTTCTTCTTCGTTGTTCCCTGTTGTTCGCCAAGTTTCATCTTAGGGATATTTTTACCAAGTAGCTTTTCGGAGTTGCCCCATTCCTCGTCATTTTTCCTTTTGGGTTGACTTGGGGAATTTTTCCTGTCCCCTGCTTTTGCTTCCCCGCGCACAGCAACACAGCATTTCTTTCTTCTCTCTAGCTCCTTAATGGGGAAATTTCTGAAGGAGGTGGATACCCTCGAGGCTCTGTCTGTCTTTCGGGCTAGGTACCGAATTTCCCCTTCCATCTCAATTCGTTTCTATGATTGAATGGCGGAAGGGAAGACCATAATGGGAAGGGAAAATGAAGTGGCCTTCTCCATTACCTCTATCGTAGAGGCAGGGGTGCACTTCCCCTTAGACCCCCTTCTCAGGGATATGCTCGGCCAATGTCGGCTTATACCCTACCAAGTTTTCATTAACTTATTTCGTGTCATAATGGGAGTGGCCGAATTGAACCGATGTTATGGTCTTCAGCTCAGCATCCCCGAGTTGTTTCACTACTATACCATAGCCCATTAAGAAGCCACCTATTATTTGCGTCAACGGAATAGGAACCGGGCCCTGGTGCATGACCTTCCTGAGATTGACAAATAAAGGGAGAATTACATCCTGGTCGGCGAGGACTTCGAGTTTTAGCCAGACCATGCTGGATAGCTAGGCCAACGTGTTCCCCAAGTCCCCGACAACCCAGGTTAGCCCGCTCTTTTACACTTGGCTTTTCTTTACTATTTCGTTCAGTACATAATTATTGCCGAATTGACGTCTTATCCCTTTGCAGAGGTGAACCTAGCTCAGTGGCGCCAAAGACAAGCCAGGTTGTCGAGGTCAATCATTTCCTAGATGTCATAGGATCTCGCTCTGCCCATATTCTACTTAACTACACTCTGAGCTACCGCCGTGTGATTCTTCACTAAGCCCGCACCCCAGCACCAGACCCAAATTTTGAAACCCCTCCTCCACCCATGCCTAGAGTCAGGGCTGGCTTCAACATTCGGGAGGCTGCCTTGGGCTCTAATGTGTCAAGCACTTCAGCTCGATCAGCCACGAGGATCACGGTTCCCGTTCCCCCTCTTCCAAGGGAGACTTCTCCTCAGATTCCCTTGTCGCCTCCCCTTGTGCCCAAAGAAGTTGCGGAGTCGGTACCACCATCTTCAACACCTCTAGTTACCCGACGCCGTCAAGCCAAGACTTCCCGTATGGCTCGAGCTCCTTGAAGAGTCAAGGTTGCTTCTAATGACACTCCCCCCGTTGAATAGGGGCAAATGTAGGTGTAGACAATCTTGGCCCCGAGGCCTAGGCTCCAACTTTTATGATAAGGGGTCGACAGATCGCAGTTGCTGCCTCCTCTAAGGAGGGAAAGATAGCGTGAGGCCTTATAAGGCGACTGGCTCTCCCCATGGATGTGGATGACCACTGTGGGAAGACCACACCGACCCCCTTCGACAGGGTGTACCAGCTCGGCATTGGGGTAAGTACCATTATGTCTTTTATTGAATTATTTAATTTTGCCCATTCTTTCAACGCAATAACTCGTCTTCTCCTTTCTCGGCACCTCCAAGCTAAAATGGTTTTGGAAGAGCGATACGTCGAGCTGTCATGGAACGCTCAAGAAATGGGGATGGCCTGCGAGCGCCTACAAAAAGAGATGTAAGACTTGAAACCCGCCCAAGCTGCCGAGATAGCTTTTAGGGAAGATCAGGAGCAGAGACTTTGGGTCGTGGAGGAGGAATCTCGAAAGGCGAAAGAGGAGGCATGGAAAGCCAAGGAGGAAGCCTCACTGAGCACAACTACCAACTCTAAGCTGAGGGAACTCCTTGATGCTGCTAAAGTCGAAACGAAGATGTGTAGAAAGGTGGCCACCGATGTGGCTACACGCGATGGGAGGGATGACCGCAATTGGCAGCAATGCTAGGACGAGTGCAGCGCCCATTTATTGAAGGAGGTGATGAGCGTTCGTGATGAGTTGATTGAACTTGGGTATAAGCAGGGGTTGGAGAAGGCGGGAGTGCCTATTGATTCGACTTTTTGGGTTGAGGTGCCACCACCCCCAGGAGCTGACCTCGTGCTCTGAGAAGGGGGAGGTGCCAACACTGATCCGGAGCTTCCAACCGAGCTTTCACCTTACCGTCCTGAGGATGCGAAGGACACAGCTTCTAGCTGCGGAATTCCTGCCTTTGCGAGAGAGGTAGTAGGGGAGATTCTAGATGAAGGGGAAGCAGAAGAGGAGGCTCGGCCTGAGGTGATGGACACCCAGTTCTAACTTCGTCAGACGTACTTCTGCATGCTGTTCTGTCAGTGTTACTTGTTTTATTTATGTTCTATTTTTTTTTACATTGGTGATTTTCTTTTTTTTTGAAGTTTGGAGATTCGGCCATTTTTCCCTTTGTAAGGTCATACTCCCTATTGGGTAGTACTTTATATGAAATGAAAATCTTGTTTAAAGTTTTCTCTTCTCCTGTTCTTGTTGTCGTGCATGCTGTATTTTTCATTGACCGAGCTAGCATGTATTTATTTTTCTTGCTATATCTTGACCCTAGGACTGAATTTAGGGATGTTCTATCCTTAGACCGGGCTGGCCTTCCTTCACTGAGTGGTTGTTAAAAACCCTGAGAGTTATTCTAACTCCTGAAAGGATGTTCTATCCCCAGGCCGAGCTGGCCTTCCTTCACCGAAGGGTTGTTAGAAATCCTATGAGTTATTCTAACTACTGGGAGGATGTTCTATCCTCAGGCTGAGCTAGCCTTCCTTCACCGATGGGTTGTTAAAAATCTAGAGAGTTATTCTAACTTCTGAGATGATATTCTATCCTCAGGCCGAGTTGGCATCCTTCATCAGGGGTCGTTAGAAATCCTCGGAGTTATTCTAACTCTTGAGAGGATGTTTTATCCCTAGGACGAGTAGGCCTTTCTTCGCCAGGGGTTGTTAGAAATCCTGGGAGTTATTCTAACTCTTGAGAGGATATTCTATCCTGAAGCTGAGCTGGCCTTCCTTTATCGAGGGGTTGTTACAAAACCTTAGAAGTTATTCTAACTCTTGAGAGGATGTTCTATCATCGGGTTAAGCTGGCTTCCTTAGTCGAGGGATTGTTTGAAACCTTGGGAGTTATTCTAACTCTTGAGAAGATGTTCTATCGTCAGGCCATGCTGGCCTCCCTTCACCGGGGGATTATTAGAAACCTTGGGAGTTATTCTAACTCATAAGAGGATGTTCTATCCTTAGGCCGAGCTACCCTTCCATTGCTAAGGGATTGTTAGAAATTCTAGGAGTTATTCTAACTCTTGGGAGAATGTTCTATCTTCAGGTTGAGCTAGCCTTCCTTCACCGAGAGGTTGTTAGAAACCTTGGGAGTTATGATGAAAAAATTGAAGCACTGACTCAGTGACATAAGAAAGATCCTTCATTCATTGATGTTGCAGGTTCATGGAATACAAAGTACTTAATGAAAAAAAATCCTTAGATTGGCCGAATTCCATGGCCGAGGGAACCATTTCCTGTCTGTATCTTCAAGATAATAGGCACCAGGGCCTATAACTGTCTTGACCCTATATGATCCTTCCCAATTTAGCCCCAACTTCCCTTTCCCCAGTACTTTTGTGTTACCCATAACTTTCCTTAAGACTAGATCCCCAAGGCCGAATTGTCTTGGTTTAACCTTTTTGTTATAATCCCATCTCATCTCTTGCTGATAGGATTTGATCCTGAACAGTGTTTCCTCTCTTCATTCCTCAGTTAGGTCCAGCTCTCTGACTAATAGTTCCCTATTTTGTTCGAGATTAAATTCGTCGGTCCTCATGGTCAGGAGGCCTATCTCAAGTAGAATCACGGCCTCGGTGCCATAGGCCATTGAATAAGGAGTTTCCCCAGTGGATCTATGTGGAGTTGTTCGTCAAACCCACAACACGTGGGGGAGCTCGTCCACCCATCTTCCCTTCGCCTTGTCTAGTCTCTTTTTTATCCCAGCCAGGCTGGTTTTATTTGAGGCCTTTGCTTTTTCGTTGCACTAAGGATACGTCGGGGTGGAGTTATAGAACTCTATTTTGAGCTCGACATAGAACTGTCGAAATATTTTTCCATCGAACTATGTGCCATTATCCGAAATGAGGGCATGGGGGATCCCGAACCTCGTGATGATATTCTTTCATACGAATTTTTTCATGTCAAACTCTCTTATGTTGGCGAGTTGCTCGACTTTAATTCATTTGGTGAAGTAGTCTGTTGCCTCCACCATGAACTTTTTATTTCTAATCGCCTTAGGGAATGGGCCAACGATATCCAGCCCCACTATGCGAACGACCATGGGCTGGTTAACAGGTTCAACTTCTCTGCGGGCTGGTGGATGAAAAGGAAAATAGCTGACATTTTTTTCACTTTTTCACATATTGATGAGCATCCTTTTACATGTAGGGCCACCAGTATCCTTGAAAAATTATCCTATGGGCGAGGGACCATCCTCCCGTATGACTGCCACAGATCCCATCATGGATTTCACAAAGAAGGTCTTCCACCAGGGTGGAAAGTACACACAAAAGATATGGTCAAGTGTAGGAGTAACAGTACAATTTGTCGGCTTGAGAGAGCTAAAAACGGGCCGACTTTAGGCTAACCTTGTGTGCCTGCTTCTTCTTGGGCAGTAACATGCCATCTTTTAAGAATGATACGATGGGGTCCATCTTGGACGGCTGTTGCTCTATCGAGAGGGCCTCCCACTGTTCTCTGTTTGAGTCACCAATGCATGGGCTTGGGAAGAATTGCATCACCACCGTCCTCTCCACATTTCCTGTCATTATTGAAGCGAGATTGGACAGAGTGTCAGCATAACCATTGTTAGCTAGGGTTTTCTGCTTTATTTTGACCGTTGTAAATCTCCCCATGGCTTCTGTGGCTTTTTGGAAGTATTTGGCCATTCAATCGTCCTTTGTCTGGTACTCCTGTTTTAGCTGGTTGATGATGAGTCGGGAATCACTGAACACTTGCAAGCTAGTGATGTCAAGTTTTAACGCTGCTTCGAGCCCCGCCAGGAGTGCTTCGTATTCGGCTTCATTGTTTGAGGCGTTGAAGCCAAGTCGCAAAGCTTGCTCCAATATCAGGCACTCTGGGGAAGTGAGGACCGTCTAACTCCTGATCCTTTGTTGTTGGATGCCTCATCCACGTGCAACCTCCAAAGCCCTCCTGAGCTCGGTAGTTCAGCCACTTCTTTCTCTTATGTTCTTCGGATGTTTTTGGAAAATTCAGCAACAAAATCTGTCAGTACCTGGGCTTTAATGGCGGTTCTTGGTTGGAAGCTGATGTCATACTCCCCTAGTTCGATGGCCCACTTGGTCATCCTTCCTGTCAAGTTGGCTGTCAAGAATACGGCCTTCAATGGATACTTGGTGAATACAATGATATCATGCGCTTGAAAGTAGTGCTGCAACTTTTGTGATCCAATGACTAGCGCGTAAGCTAGCTTTTTCAGTGGCAAGTATCTTGTCTCTGACCCCAAAAGAGTATGGTCGACATAATAGACCGGCATTTGCTGCCTTCCTTCTTCTCTGATGAACACTGTGCTGACGGCGTGCGAGGATACTGCCAAGTAGAGATAGAACACTTCTCCATCTTTTGAGGTAGAGAGCAGCAGTAGAGAGGACAGGTATGCTTTTAAATCCATGAGCACTTGATCACAGTCCTCATTTCAATGAAATTTCTCTCATTTTTTTAGTGTTAGAAAGAGCTGTCTGCACTTGTCCAGATCTCAGCTTATAAACCTGCTCAAGGCAGCGGTCATCCTTGTTAGTTTTTGTACCTCCTTCACGGTGCTTAGCTTTTAGACTCTTAGGATTGCTTTGATCTGGTCCGGAGCGGCCTCGATCCCTTGGTTGGTGACTAAGAAGCCAAGAAATTTCCCTGAATCGACCCAGAACGCACATTTGGCCACGCTTCAGAATAGGCAGTGGGTTTTGAGGATGTCAAACATTCCTTGTAGGTCGGCCAAATGGTCTTCCTTCCTCTTGGATTTCACCACCATATTGTCTATGTAGGCTTCCATTGTATTCCCTAGTGCTTTAGTGAACATTTTCATGATCATTCTCTATAGGGTTGCCCCGACGTTCTTGAGGCCAAACGACATGACTTTATAGTAGTAGATACCACGGGGGGTGATGAACGAGGTCTTCTCTTAATCCTGATAGTTCATGGCGATCTAGTGGTAGCCCCAATATGCATTTAAAAAACTCAGAAGTTGGTGCCCCGCCGTTGAGTCCACGAGCTGATCAATCTTTGAGAGAGAAAAACTATCCTTCAGGTAGGCTTTGTTTAGATTCATGAAATCCACACACACTCTCCATTTTTTACTTTATTTTCTTGACTACTATCGTATTAAATAGTCATTTTGGGTACTAAACCTCTCTTATTGCCCAATCTTCCAGCATTTTCCTTACTTCTTTAGCCACGGCCTCAATGTGGTGTGGCGCCAAGTGCTGTCCCTTTTGCTTTACGGGTTTAGATGTGGAATCGACGTTCAGTGCATGACATATGTAAGTGGAGCTTACCCCTAGCATTTTGTATGGAGTCCAGGCTGTTAGATCTAGGCAACCCAAGAGGGGAGTGGGGTGAATTGAGTCTTAAAAAAAATAAATAGCAATTTAAAAACTTTTTTCAACAATCTTTTAATATTGCAATAAGGCAAGATAAGCAAATATGAAATCAATGCAAGTATTAAAAGATGAGGGATAGAGAGATAGAACCAGACACCAGAGATTTATAGTGGTTCGGCTTTATCCTAGCCTACGTCCACTCATAAAGATCTCCCTTGAATATTTTCACAATTCAGAATACTTCACGGGCGTATTCCAAGCCTTTACAATCTTCAAAACTTCGCTTGAATGAACTGAATGTTTACGAACAGATTCACAAGCCTACTTCAGCTTCAAGAAGATCCTATGAAAATAAGCATCTATTTTCTTCTAATTTCTCTTAAACTCTTCTTTGATGAGTTTCACTCACTCACTCAAAGGATAAAGGGTGACTCACCATTGATTACAATAAATGAAGAGAATTAATGATGAACTTTCACTCTCTTTATAGAAATGATTTACAATAAATGAATAGGTAAAGAGAAATGAGGAACAACAACTGGAGTTACAGCAATAAATGTGAGCTAGATGATTCTGAGATTGATTTGAGCAATTGAACAGTAAATGCAAGTCTCAAACCTTCTTAAATGCTGATAAGAAACTCCTTATATAAGTTCTTGGGTTATCATGACTGTTGGAGGTAGGTGAGAGCAATAAATGCAAAAAATCCAGCCGTTGAGATCTGCTGCGATTTGAATTTCTGTCGTAGGTGTCGACACAAATACTTTTGGTGTCGACACAAAGTGTCTAGGGCAGAGTTCTTCAAGTGGTTGGGTTAACACGAATTTTCTGAGAGGTCGACACAATTTCAACATTCTACCTTCCAACATTCTAGTGTCGACACATTTGAATCTGGTGTCGACTCGTTTGAAAACTTCAGCATCTAGTGGAACAACTTTGTGTCTATTCAACTTGCCTTTGGTGTCAACACGAATTTTTGTAGGAAGCCTCGGTTCATTTGTGTCGACACATTTGGTCTCTAGGGCCGACACCAACATTTTGCAGGTAGGCTCGGGACTTTTGTGTCGACACATATGTGATTTGGGGTCGACACCAAAATTCTGTAGTAAGCCTCGGAATTTTTGTGTCGACACATTTGGACTTGGGGTCGACACCAAAAATCTGCAGGAGGTCTCAGTTGTTTTGTGTCGACACAACTTCTATTTGTGTCGACCCAAACTTCCGAATATCGAAAGGGATGATCACTTTTGTGTCAGCACAAAATTGATTTGTGTTGAGTCAAATTGAGTCCTGGGAGCTTCAGCTCTTTTGTACTGACAAAAAATTTGTTTGTGTTGACACTAAAGTTTTGATACCTGAAACATGGCTTTATGAACTGTTAGGGTGTTAAACTATTTGATCAATAGGTGATGACACACTTGATATGCTTCAAGTATGCTTTGCCTTAAAGGTGTTTGATTTAATTTTCAATTAAGATCAACACAAAATATTCTTATTCAAGAATGCTTAAATGTTTGAACCTTTTGATATATAAGTCATTTTATTTTGGCTAAGGTGTCAACTTTAATTATTCAAAATGTGTTAACACTTTTATTTTGAAAATATAAAATATTATCGTTTTAAAAAAATTTATTCTTAGAAAATGAATTATGAAAATCATCAAAATCAAATTAAAAAGTCCTTGGGCTAACAATCTCTCATTTTTTATGATTACAACCATATTTATATTTTTTATAAAATAATTTAAAATATTTTTCAACAAAGGTTCTCCCCTTATCGATATGCCTTAAACATTAAAAGCAATTATAAAGGCTAGGCATACATCAGAGTGAATACATATAATTTTTAACATAATTTACACAAGAGATCAAGAAGCATTCTGAATTTATTCTAATTTGTGTAAAATAGTGAATACGTGCAAAGCGATTTACCCAAACACTTCCATTCCATTTAACAAGTATTCATAGGTAAATGAATTAGATATAATGAATAATATTCAACCATATATATAAGCATAAGAGCAATATTCACCAATTATTTAAAGAAAAAAAAATTGTTCAAACATCCAAAGCATTTAAATCATTCAACCCATATAAACAGTTAAACAAGTTAAACCAAAGAAATGTATGTTAAATAGATACATCTTCTCCTGCATTCAAAAACTTAAAAAAAACTTTTGAAACTCCCCTTCACTTCTTCCCTTCTTTTCTTTCACTCCCCTTGTCTCTACTGTAATTTCTTCCCTTTTGGAATCTTCAAAAAAAGGTTATTGATTGTCCATGAATTTCTTGAAGTCTTTCTTGGCTTTGGCTTTCTCTTTGCTTGCGGAGGCTCATTCTTTGGCGGCGCGTGATTGTTCATCCTTGGCTTTACCCGCTGCCAGGGCTTTCCATTGAGCTGCCAAAGCTAAGTCGGCTTCCCTTTTCAGTCTTGCTGCTTTTTCCTCTTTGGACTCTTTGGGTTTGAATTGTTTGGCCCAAGGTTCTCGAATCCACTTGAGATGATCTTCCACTTTCTGGGAGTTGGCATGCACCGTAGTGGTTATGCCTTGGTCATACTCTTTGCGCACCTGATGGAGGATTGTCTTGTTGCAAGTGATAATGGATTCAATGCTTTCATCCATGGTCTTGCAGAGGGCTCTCCCTGCATCAGTGGAATTTTTTATATCTCGTATGAGGCTACGGTTTGTTTTGTCAAGATGTTTAATCTTCTCAGAGAGTGCAGAAATAATATGATGTAGGTTAAAGAAATCTTGGTCTACTTTGGCCTGAAAAAGAGTGACTTTGAAAAACAGAGCATTGATAGATGATAAAACTTCAGAGAGGTCCACTTGGACTGGAATAGATGATGATGATGCAGTAACAAAGGGAATAGGGGTAGATGAGGTGTAAGGAGGAGCATAGTGAGAAGGACCAAGAGTATCAAAAGATTCACAAAAAAATAAGATGGGAAGGAGGAGAGTCAAGGTCTTTGGGGATGGAGGAAATGTTTCTAGGAGCCTGTGGAGGAGGGGATCTTGTAGATGCGGGGGTACCTCTACGAGTGGTAGTCCACACACTATCCACACATGCAATTTTCATATGCTTTAGGGAGAACTTCCCATATAGATTATGCTTAGAAAAGGCAATGGCCTTTTCCTCAGAAAGATTGATCTTAAAGTGTCGAAACACTTTGGTGAGATACATCTTGTGAGGGAGAGATGAGTTTTTCTTACCATGGGAGTGAAGCATGTGAGAAATGAATAAAAAGCCTAGGTCTAGCTTTTATAATTCAAGAATACGCCACATTATAAAAATGTGCATGTATGAGACATCACCAAATTTTTTCATCTGAGGGAGAAAAATATGGTTAATCATATAACGAAGCATGCGCATTTCTGGCTTAAGGTTGTTGGCCTCTAAAGATTTGGTTGGGTCAATTTCATCATTTTGAAAAATATTTTCACGGATTCAGCAAAAGAAAAGCCTTCAACCTCAATAGGTTTATGGCTGTGATAAACACAAATATCACTAGGGAAAATGTCCAAAATTTCATTCAGCGAGGAGGGGAAAAAATAATATCTTTACCATTCACCCAAGTGGTGATATGCATGTGAGCATAGAAGGATTTGACTAAAGTGGAATAGTGCGGTTCTTTGATTTGTAAAAGCCTTTCCCAGCCAAGGCTTGAGAAGTGGTCCTTAATCCTCATTTCAATGGAGTCAAAGAATTCAAAATCTATAGAATGACCGGGGTAGATTTTTCGATTTGCAAACGAAGAAAAATAAAGTTGACGAGATTTAGAGAATTGGAAGGAGATTACCTCAGAGGTGGCAACATTCTCTGGAACATAGGTTGTCGCTGTCGCCGTCGTAGTCATCATTGCCTTGGTCGTCTTCTTCCGTTTCGACATCTAGGGCTTGAAGGCGAGCTCTCTTCAGTTCGCTTTGATCCTTTACCCATCGTCTTTGGTGGCATTTTGATGGATTTGAGTTTGAATTTGAGACAGAGATAGGGGGTCGACTCAGGGTTTGAAGGAGAGAAAGCAGGAGATGAACCGTTTATAAGGAGAGAGAGCGAGAAACGAAATGACGTTTTTGGGACCAACGCCTATTTCAAAGGCATAACAATTTGTGTCGACACAAATTATATTTGGTGTCGACATGATTCGTATCGCATGTGGGTATGGAAAATAAACTGGTGTCGACACATTTTTCAAATGGTGTCGACACATTCGGCCATTTGGGTCGACCCAGTATATCTTGGTGTCGACACTTTTTCTCATAGTGCTACTTCTATGCAGTTTTGTGTCGGCACTTCACACATTTGTGTCGACACATTTTCAAGTTGTGTCGACATATTTTCACATTTAGGAAAGAAACATTAGGCATTTTGAAATGTAATAAAAGACATAGTTAGTATGGTATATAAATTATCAATTTGGAGCACATAACATACCAAGTTGTCTTCTAATATAGCATATTCTTTTTTCATTTAAAGGTTTTGTGAAAATGTCAGCCAATTAGAAATATGTGCCTATAAATTCAAGTTTAATGTTTTCTTTTTGCATATGATCTCTTATAAAATGATGTCTAATCTCTATGTGCTTTGTTCTTGAGTATTGTATAGGATTCTTAGATATATTGATTACACTAGTGTTATCACATTTGATAAGAATATGATCTAGGTGAAAACCATAGTCTTCTAATTGTTGTTTCATCCAAAAAATTTGTGCACAACAGCTTCCAGCTGCAATATACTCTGCCTCGGCTATAGACAAGGCCACTGAGTTTTGCTTTTTGCTAAATCAAGAGATTAGTGAGTGTCCTAGGAATTGACAAGTGCTACTTGTGCTTTTTCTATCTACTTTGCATTCGGTAAAATCAACACCCGAATAGCCAAATAACTCAAAGGCTATTCCTCTAGGATAGAATAATCATAGGTTTTGTGTTCCTAAGATGTATCTAAAGGTGCGCTTAACAATGGTCACATGTGATTTATTAGGATTAGATTGAAATCTAGCACACATGCAAACACTAAATATAATATCCGGTCTACTAGCAGTTAAATATAAGAGAGATCCGATCATACCTCTATAACGCTTTTCATCAACTGCTGTGCCATCTTCATCTTTATCAAGCTTCGTTGTTGGACGCATTGGAGTTTCCATAGGCTTTCCCTTGAGCATGTCAAACCTCTTTAATATGTCCCTTATGTATGTGGCTTGATTGAAGTAGATTCCTTTTTTAGATTGTTTAATTTGAAGACTGAGGAAATAGTTGAGCTCACCCATCATGCTCATCTCGAATTCTCCTTGCATACACTTAGCAAAGTCCTTGCAAAGAGATTCGTTAGTTGCACCAAAAATTATATTATCTACATAAATTTGTACAACTAGCATGTC
>JAOTRH010085854.1:0-16868 GCA_034768845.1 Heliamphora exappendiculata | reverse complement strand
ATCCACATCCTGTATTATCATGTATTGCACGAACTCTTAATCCCGAAGTGATTGATTAATTGTGTTTAGATAATGTACAGTATTTTGAGTCATCAATAGTTGAGATTTCCTCGATGAGATCAACCATACCGATGAGTTGGGTACTGGCATTATTTGTTCGATGATTGATAATCAGCTGGCGAAAACCACTTCTGATTTAGGTTGAGGAGTTCCCCCTCGTGTGCTTTGCTTATGGGTTTGATTATGCTAAACCTGTACAGTGGATCTTCGGATCCAGTATATCAAAAGGTTAAGCGGTGCGGTTGTGAGGAGAAGAGGATAATTAAATCGGGTTGTCAGCAACCTAATTTATTTATAGGAAATTCATATATTAAACGTGGGGATAATTCAGTGCATTTAATAATTGGAGACTCAAAACATAATTTGAGTTAGGACTGGGAGTTCAGTCAGGACCTTTAGTGAAATAATTTCTGGTTCGTACGAGAAATGATCTAACTTGAGGATAGAGTTAGGGATATCCGGTTTTCTCGTACGGTTAGCCCAAATCCTATACTTTCTCGTGATCCCTCATGTAGCCCATTATACGCAAGTATATTTTTCTTGTTGGTTTCGGTAATTATTTAATTTAATTAGAATGCCAGTTTTGCCGTCGGGGACATTCGGGAATTAAATTAAATTAATGAGGGACAGTATTGGTATTTGGCACACCTAGGGATTACCCCTAGGTGGCCGGCCCTAGGAGATGGTGAGATTAATTATTTATGTTAAATATATCTCTTTATATCATTTTAGGAAAGATGATATATACTTAATATAATTTGATATATTCTTATATATTAAAAGGAGGCTAATTAATCAACATCTAACCCTAATACACTATGATAGCCGTCGGCCTCCTCTCCTCTTTTGCAATTATTTTTGTTTTTTTTGGAGATCATTGTGTGAGAAGAAACCAAGGTAGGAAGAACACTTCGATCGGAATCGGTGCCCATACATCGTGATCGTCGTAGTGCGTCCGGGTCATACGTGAAAAGGTTGCAAGGTCGTCTTCAACGTATTCAAAATTTCTAGAAACTTATCGACAAGTTTCGTAAAGGTATTAAACTCTTAAAATCTGTATAGTTTTTATTTTTTATGAAAATCGCATACGTCATTTTTATTGTCACGACGTCGATTCGAAAAATTAATCTCCTTTTTTTCGCTGCGCGGCTCTCTCTCCAATAGCCGGGTCATTTCAACCGCAGTTGTCCACGCCTGCACTTTCAGTAGCCTCGATAGGAAGGCCAGAGCAGAGAGATCTTATCTATTATTGATGCGGATAGCCGAGGCGTCGTTCACCTGAGTGCCTGCAAAAGGGTCAGGTCCAGAGTCCAGTGCCTATCCAGTCATAGGCGAGAGATCTGCTAGTATGTTTTGGGTGTGGTCAACTTGGCCACATTCCCAGATACTGTCCCCGAGGAGGGAGTATTCAGAGTGTGACGGGAGCGCCAGCTGCTCCATCTGCACAGAGACGACAGACTTCTCAGCAACCTAGGGCTTAGATGTCTAGGTTTACAGAGGGAGGTGCCTCAACACAGTCTGTGAGGCAATCGTCGACTCAGAGCTATGGTGGGCAGACCAGAGTACCTCAGGCCAGAGCTTATGTTCTTACTGATCCCAGTGCTTCCAAAGCACCGGTTGCGCCCGACGCTGCAGCTACACCATCCATGATCCGAGGTACTCTCCTACTCTATAAATCTTGGGCCAGTGTTCCCATCGACACTAGAGAATCACATTCACTTATTTCCTCTACTTGTGCATCTGCATTGGGGATGGAGATAGATTCGTTGGGTAGTACGTTGAGCATAGAGACCCTAGTCAGTGGGAATGTGGTGTTGAGTAGAGTTTATAGGTCTTGCGAGTTGAAGGTCGCATGTTGTTGTTTAGAGTTTGACTTTATCATTCTAGATATGACCACGTTTGATGTCATCCTAGGGATAGACTGGCTAACCACTTATCGTTCCCTTATAGATTACGATCGACGGAGGGTATCGATCTGTACACCTGAGGGTGACTGCTTTTGTTTTGTGGGTGATCGGGATGAGGATTTGGTGTTTATGCCAGGTACTGTACGGAACCAGGGTAACCTGGGTTTCCTCTTTTCGGCTCTCATGTTGGATGAGATGGTTGAGGTTCAAGGAGAGTTACCCCATGTGGTTTGTGATTAACCAGATGTTTTACCTGACAATCTGTTTGAGTTGCCATCAAGCCGCGATGTGGAGTTCTCTACCGATCTGATTCCTGGAGCTGCTTCCATCTCTATGCCATCTTACTGCTTTGCACCAGCTGAGTTGCGAGAACTCAAGGTACAATTTTAGGAATTGCTTGACAAGGGATTTGTACGTCCCAGTACGTCATTGTGTATCAACTACCGGAAGCTAAACCAGGTAACGGTGAAGAATAAGTATCTTATGCCGAGGATTGATGACTTATTTGATCATCTAAAGGGGTCGAGCTGCTTCTCGAAGATTGACTTGAGGTCTGGGTATCACCAGCTGAGGATTAGGGATGAGGACATGGCAAAGATCGTATTTCGGACTCGTTACGGTCACTACGAGTTTCTGGTCATGCCATTTGGTTTGACAAACGCTCCTGCGACATTTATGGGTTTGATGAACCGTATCTTCCACCCTTATCTAGATAGTTTTGTGGTCGTGTTCGTGGATGATATCCTTATCTATTCACCCACGAGGGAGATGCACAAGGAGCATTTGCATGTTGTTCTACAGCTTCTGAGTGAGCATCGCTTGTACGCAAAGTTCGAGAAGTGCAAGTCTTGGATGTCAGAGGAGAGATTTCTTGGACACGTGGTGTCGAAAGACGGGGTGTCGGTGGATTCATCGAAGACTAATGTCGTGATAGATTGGGAGCGACCCAAGAATATCTTTGAGATCCTCAGTTTTTTGGGTTTGGCAAGCTATTATCAGCGGTTCGTGAAAGATTTTTCTAGACTGGCAACGCCAATGACGCATCTGACGCGAAAGGGAGTTATGTTTGTGTGGAGCGAGTCCTGTGAGTCGACATTCCAGAAGTTGAAGATGAGATTGACTAATGTGCCAGTGTTGATTATTCCAGAGCGAGGTTTGGGGTATACATTAAATTGTGATGCGTCGCACGACGGTTTGGGATGTGTTCTGATGCAGGGAGATAAGGTTGTAGCATATGTTGTCGACAGTTGAAGACACATAAGAAGAATTATCCCACACATGATATGGAGTTGGCAACTGTGGTCTTTTCCTTGAAGACGTGGTGTCACTATCTTTATGGTGAGGACTTCAAGATTTTCTTCGATCACAAGAGCTTGAAATACTTGTTTTTGTAGAAAGACGTAAATCTATGCCAGCGACGATGGATGGAATTGTTTGAAGACTACGACTTCAATTTACAGTACCTCCTGGGAAAGGCCAATGTTGTGGCCGACACACTTAGTAGGAGGTCCCATGGTTTGTTATCTTCTGTGGCTATATGAGAATGGGAGACAAGGAGAAGTGCGACCTTATTTTTAGTAGCTTCACGACCAGTATTGGTTGCACGTGTGTTAGAGGCTCAACAGACAGATCAGGAAGCTCAGATGATACGGGACCGTATTGCTAGTGGAAAGGACACTACGGGATGGGTTGTAAGCCCAGATCAGAGTTTGAGATTGACAGGAAGATTGTTTGTGCCGGAGTCATGTCATGCCGAGGTGTTACATGAGTTCCATCATTCACGCCTTGCAGTGCATTTAGGGGCACAAAGATGTATCATGATCTCCGTCGTCAGTTCTGGTGGATGAGAATGAAGGGGGATGTGATCTGGTTCGTTTCTCGGTGCCTTACTTGTTAGCTGGTAAAGACGAAACACCAGAGACTGATGGGATTGTTACAGCCATTGCTTATATCTGAGTGGAAGTGGGAGAATATCACGATGGATTTTGTATTAGGATTTTCTCGATCTCTCAAGGGACATGATGCTGTTTGGGTTGTAGTTGATAGATTGACGAAGTCTGAACACTTTCTCCCCATTCGTGTAAAGGACTCGGTGGATAAACTAAGTAGATTGTACATTCGTGAGATAGTTCGACTGCACGGAGTACCTGTGACTATTGTTTTTGATCGAGATCCGCGCTTTACATTGCGCTTTTGGGAGAGTCTTCAGGTGGCTTTGGGGATGAGCTTAACCTTTAGTACAACTTTTCACCCATAGACAGACGGTCAGTCTGAGAGGACCATTCAGATTTTAGAGGACATATTGAGTGCTTGTGTGCTTGATTTTTAGGGTTCTTGGGAAGATCATCTACCTTTAGCAGAGTTTGCATACAACAATAGTTATTAGTCCAATATCAGGATGGCACTGTATGAGGCTTTGTATTGTAGGCCGGGTAGATCGCCTGCGTGTTGGACAAATGTGGGAGAGACTACTATTTTGGAACCCGACTTAGTACGGGAGACAACAGAAAAGGTTACAGTGATTCACCAGCATCTAGTGACAGCTCAGAGTCACTAGAAGAGTTATGCTGATCAGAGGAGGTGACTGTTGAAGTTTGCAGTGGGGGATCACGTGTTTCTGAAGGCTTTCCACGCAGAGGGTTGATGAGATTTGGCTATAACGGAAAGCTATCACCGCGCTTTAATAGACCATTCGAGATCCTAAAAAGGATTGGGGTGGTAGCATACCGTCTGACCTTGCCACCTCAGTTAGCATCTGTGCACGTGTTTCACGTTTTCATGTTTCGGAGGTATGAGCCTAATCCTTCATATGTTTTGGATTGGGCCGAGCTACGGGTTGATGAGGATGTCACATATGAGAAACGTCTAGTGAAGATTCTAGACACAAAGGAGAAAGTGTTGAGAGGGAGAACGATTACTTATGTCAAGATCATATGGCTTCATCACAGGGTTAAAGAAATGACGTGGGAACTTGAGTCTGGGGTTCGTGCTAGATACCTAGAGTTGTTTACATCGTATCCTTGTAGTGAATTTCGGGGGAGAAATTCCTTAAAGGGAGGAGAGTTGTGAGACCCGAGTTCATTTTCTTTGTGATATATATATGTTCAACGTGATCTTTTTCGTTACAAGTATATCTCTGATAGTTGAGTTATGCTTCTATGTCATAGAACAACATGTTTATGTATACATGTTATGCATGCAAGGTTGTAGTTTCATTTCTTTGTTTGAGTTTTTTCCAGCGGTGACCACTCGAGCGGAGGGTGTGCACTCGAGTAGGCTGGTGACAGGGAGTGGGTCGGTGAGGTGACCGCTCGAGCGGTTGGTGTGCGCTCGAGCGGTGGTGTGGTAGAGATGTATGTCGGCAGGGGTCCGCTCGAGCGGTGGAGGCTTGGCGCGAAAATCTATAAAGCCCGCAAAATATCTTTTGGGTCACAAAAAAATATCATTTTTCAAGCCTATCTCTTCTCTTTCTTCTTTTTTCTACCTTCTCTCTAGCTTTCGGGAGGCCCGGGGCTTAGTTTTTGGTGGTTGGATAGTAGATCCTTGTTATTCGTGCTGATGGCTTTGCATCTATTCGGGCAGAATCTCGTTTTGACGAAGTTTGATTTCTGAGGCGTCGAGCTTTTGTCTCTCCAAGGTAAGATCCTAGACAATATTGTTGTTTAAGGGTACTATGTGCAATTATAGACATTTTCACCAGTAAAAAATGCATTATATATCACATTTTCTATTTAAACCTTATTTTTCAGGTAAAAAGAAAGTTTTTCACTTTTCTTTGTTTACTACATGATATGAATTGTCGATATCTCTAGTTTTCAAATGGTGGTTTTGAAAACGGTGGATTTGTGAAAATCTCGACACTTTGTGTTTTGGAAGTTTGGAGCTAACCATTGGGGTTGAGTTTCAGTTTTGGAAACATTTTGTTGGAAACAGGGAAAAACATTTTGAAAAATAGTTTTGTTTGGTCTCCATGTTTGAAGGATGGATCTTTATACATGTTTAATGTATATTTGTGAAAATATTTTTCGTAGTTGAGCTACGGGTTGGTTTTGAAATGATTCTCTAGATGTGCCAGGATAGCAGGTATTTGGCACGAGTTGCCCTCTGTGAAAGTCCAAAAACGTGCGCAGAGTAAGTGCTTTGTACCTTTGGTTTAGTCTCCATAAAATAAGTGTTAGGTGCTTTGTACCCTGGGGTTTCGGACTCGTAAATTAAGCAGTTACGTTGTGGTGGCTCCGTATAGAACTTGTCATTACCTAACAGGTCTTAAATGATTCAGGTATTAGGTAATGGATAGGAGTCTATAGTTGTTACCTCTATCCTTTCATGACGGAGTCGGTACATAGGATTCATTTTCCCTTTCCTCGGTTGTGTGATCCGAGAGAAAACAACGTTTTGGGTTACTATTTTCGTTAACTGTAAACGTTACTTGCATTAGTTTTAATACTTGATTTTGTCCGTGGTTGAGTTAGCTTCCACCATATGATTGCATATCCTATTTTTCAGCTTTATAGTCTATTTTTATTGGGTTTCGGTTCACGATGTGGGATTTATCAAACCTTTTTCAGGGATTGATGTTGATGCTCTAGAGGAGTAGATCTAGTAGTGTGTGTGGTGACGGATGATGAAAGACTGTATTTAGTTTTCCTTGTGTAAGCCTGTTCCTGAAGGATTGTTTTATACGCTATATGGCGATATATTGTATGGATGTTGGAACTATATGTCTTCTGTTTATGAGAGATAAATCTTGGGTTTTCTTTTACTATAATTACAACGGCTGTACTTGATCGTATAAAAATCATATTTTCTTAAAACTGGTGTTTGGTAGATTTTTCACGTGACCCTGAATTTTGGGGCGTGACATACCTAGTCGGGGGTCAGCCGGTTCAATAATACCCAGAACCAGTCGATGTCCTTTCCTCTACCCTTCTTTCCCTTCAGGCCTCTGGACCATCGGGCCGCTCGGGGATTAGCTAGAGGGTCTACTGAGGAGTTTTCCAGGACGTGAAGCTCGAGGAACTCATAGGTCCACAGCTGTAAAGGAAATATGTCAGCAAGTAGATAATGGATGACAGATAAAAGAAATGAATGAAAATGTGCAAAAACTAAAGCATACCTCCCAAACCTTCCAGTATCGCCCTATGCTGAGCTCCTAGGAAAAATGGGTCAGAGTCCTCATAAAGCCGTAAAGGGTGGCGAGAGTAGCTCCTCCCCAGTCGAATGAAGCAACCCGATCAAGACAGGCAAGAGCACACAAATAGTGGAGATGAACGGTATTCTCCTTGTTCGAGAATAAGGAGGTACCGAACATGTACAGAAGGAAGCCTCGGGTAACCCACTCATAATGGCGAGGCTCAGTGCAAGGGAAGTATTTGAAGCACTCAAAGAACCATGTACATCTGACACGGTCTTTGTCCATCTGTGCCAAAATAGCTCCGAGTAGATGCATCAGTGCGTCGGTGGATCGGGCGACAGAGGGATCGAATGGAATCGGAGCACCGCCAACTCTGATGCCAGTGATCAGTGAGAAGTCGAGAGGTGTTAAGGTAGCCTTGAACGTGGTGAAGTTGAAGGTGTTAGTGGTATCCCACCACCGCTCGGCCAAAGCTGTTAGCCATACCTGATTATTGCTCGTTTAACCCAGAAGGGGTATAAATCGAGTAAAGCCGGAGGCATCAATAATAGCCCGGCTAGGAGTAGGAAGGGAATCATACCACTCTAACACCTCTCCGAAGGTAAAACCACCAAAGCCCCAGATGTAGTGACCAGCCTGAAAAGAAGAAGATAAGTAGAGGATGTTTAAGAGCAAACCAAACAATGCAGAAAATGGCAGAAAGAAATAAAAATCCTAGATTCGTGTATGTGTGACGACCCTTCAATTCTTCCAAGCCCTAAAGATTAGGCACCCTAAGCCCTGGTGCGCCAGGAAAACCCAGCACTTTCTAGTAGAAGACTAGAAACTCTAAGCCCTAGTGCACCAGGTAAACCCTTCTAATCCTAAGTTCGTATGTGAGTGACGATCTTTTGATTTTTGCACGTCCTAGTAGAAGAATTGGAACCCTGAGCTCCGGTACATCAGGCAAACCTTTCACATCGTAGTAGAAAACTAGGAACCCTAAGCCCTGGTGTGCCAAGAAAACATAGCATGTCCTAGTAGAAGACTAGGAACCCTAAGCCCTGATGCGCCAAGAAAATCCTTCTAACCCTAAGTTCGTATGTGAGTGATGATCCTTTAATTTTTGTACATCCTAGTAGAAGACTAGGAACCCTAAGCCTTGGTGCGCCAAGAAAACCTTACACGTCTTAGTAGAAAACTAGGAACTCTAAGTCCTGGTGCACCAAGCAAACCCAGCACGGCCTAGTAGAAGACTACGAACCCTAAGCCCTGGTGCACTAGGCAAATCCTTCTAACACTAGGTTGGTATATGAGTGGTAATCTTTTGGTTTTTGCACGTCCTAGTAGAAGATTAGGAGCCCTAAGCTCAGTGCACCAGACAAACCTTATGCGTTCTAGTAAAACACTAGGAACCCTAAGCTCTGGTGCGCCAGGAAAATCTTCCTAACCCTAGATTCGTATGTGAGTGACGATCCTTTAGTTTTTGCACGTCCTAATAGAAGACTAGGAACCCTAAGCTATGGTGCGCCAGGCAAACCTCTATCATTTTGTGTTAATCATTCTTCCTAAAAATCAAAAAAATAAAAGAATCTCTTCCCTTTGATATTCATGTTTTTCCCCATTTTTCTTAATTTTTTAAAATTTTTAAATTTCTAATTTTCTAGGATTCTTGAAATTTTTGTTTTAATTTTCTAGAATTTTTGAAAATTTTGCCCTAATTTTCTTGAATTTTTGAAAATTTTCCTAATTTTTAAAGATTTTTGAAACATTTTCCTAATTTTTTAGAATTTTTGAAAAAAATTTCCTAATTTTTTAGGGTTATTGAAAATTTTGCCCTAATTTTCTAAGATTTTTGAAAATCTTTTCCTAAATTTCTAAGATTTTTGAAATTTTTTTTTAATTTTCTAAGATTTTTGAAAAAATTTCCGTAATTTTCTAGGATTTGAAAATTTTTCCTAATTTTCTAAGATTTTTGAAATTTTTTTCCAAATTTTCTAGATTTTTTGAAAAATGCTCCTTAATTATCTAGAGTTTCTGATTTTTGAAAATTTGTCCTAAATTTTAGGATTTTCGTCAAAATTTTCTCTAGCTTTTAGTACTTTTGGAAAAACAAAAATTCCCCTTAAATTTTTTATGTTTAGCTCCAAAAAATAAAAATGAAAAATCAATCCCTTAAATTTTTTTTATGTTTTTTCTAGAAAAAAAAAAACAAGCCCTTTATTTTTGTGATTTTTGTTAAAATAATCGCTCTTTTATTGTTTGCATCTAAAACCCTAATTCTAGTGTCCCTACTATTTTAAAACTCTATTGCACAAGTACCTAAGCTAAGATTTTCAGTTCGGTATCCAAGTTCGTTATGATTACAAATCTCAAACATTGCACAACAGTCATAATAGGTATCAAAATAATTCATCATCACACATCATGTCATATAATCATCATATCACATGGGGGATCCTAGACATGCGTATATGTTTAAGATTTATCATATAAACATGCTTTGATATTAAAACAGTAAAGATAGGGAACCTACCGAAGGGCACTGGCGAGAGATGTGTTGGTTGGGCTCCCGAAGAAGAACAGCAGCAGCAACGGCGTCGACTGATGGCTCGTAACGCCGCATCCCACCCGGAACCAAGCGGTGGGGCACCGAGGCGTATGTGTGCGGATTGAAAGGCGCTGGATGGCCCTCCCCAGCTTATGGATGGAGGAAAGCGGCTATCTCGGCCTCAGCAGCAGCATCTGCAATTGCTTGTGCCTCGGCAGCTGCCCGAACCTCCTCCCCAGCAGCACGATGGGAGGCACGCTCCGCCTCAAAGGCAAGGGCATCCATTGCACCCAGCGCGGTGGAAGACTGAGTGGTGGTGACCGCACCAGCGGGAAGGCTAGTGGTCGTGCCCCTAAGAGTCCCCATGACGGAGCTCTCACTCGCTGAAGAACCGCGGATAGCTCTTACAATGTCCTCAATGTGTCTGTGGCCCGCCATGTCAGAAAGAGCAACGAGAAAAGGGTACGAAAACTAAAAGGTAAGAGGAAGCAAGAGGGAGCTTGAGAGAGTTTGGGAGAGCAAAGGGCTAGAGAGAGACAAGAGGATGCGAATGAGGTTTGATCCGCCCGCCTCAAGGACCATATATGCGCTTGGAGTTGGCAGTCGCCACTTCAAATGTGAGCGAGCGCCATGTTTTTGAAGTGCCGCATGGCCACCATCATGTTAGAGGGTTTTTGGGCTGGCGACCGCTATGTCAGACGAATTTTGTCTCGGAGGCCGCCATGTTGTCAACGACCATATCACCGGTTTTAGGGTTTTGGAAGGACTGTTTGGGAGTTTTTTTTATTATTTGTGTGTGTTTATTTTATCTCCTTTTAGTGTGTTTATTTTATTGATGTGTTTATTTTAAGTGATTATTTTCTTTTTGTGTGCATTTACAAAATATTTTATTAGCAAAAATAATTTTTTAAAAATAATTTTGCTTATTTTGTGTGTGTTTTTCTAAAACTAATCTTAGGAGTATTTTTAAAAATAATTTTAAAATCTAGGATGCTTTTCAAAAAATACTTCAAGAAAATTTTGTGTAATTTTAAAGCGCGTATTGTGTGTCTTGCACACATAATTTGTGTATTTTTTGTTTTAACCCTGGTTTTTTTTTAGGTGTTCTCCTAATGAAAATAATTTTAACAAGTTTTGACCCGACTTTTAATTATTTTTATCTTGTTTCGTCCCGAGTTTTTAGGTCTTGAGTCAACTTATTAATTCATGATTTCTTCTCTCAATAAATTTAATTTTAAGCCATAACTTTGCTTTTAATTATTTTTATTCCATGTTTCGTTCTGAATTTTTAGGTGTTGACTCGACCTATTAATTCGTGATTTTTTTTCTCTTGATAAATTTAATTTTAAGCCGTGACTTGGCTTTTAATTATTTTTATCCCGTGTTTCGTCCCAAATATTTAGGTCTTGACTCGACCTATTAATTTGGTGCGTTTTTTTCGATAAATTTAATTTTAAGCCATGACTTGGTTGTTAATTATTTTTTTCCCGTGTTTCGTCATGAATTTTTAGGCCTTGACTCGACCTATTAATTCGTGATGTCTTCTTCTGATAAATTTAATTTTAAGTCGTGACTTGGCTTTTAATTATTTTTATCATGTGTTTTGTCATGAATTTTTAGGTCTTAACTCGACCTATTAATTCGTAGTCTCTCCTTCCAATAAATTTAATTTTAAGCCATGACTTGGCTTTTAATTATTTTTATTCCGTCCTTCATCCCAAATTTTTAAGTCTTGACTCGACCTATTAATTCGTGGTTCTCTCCAAATAAGGATGCTTTCAAAGTCTTAACCAGACTTTTTAGTTATCCTTATCCCGTTATCGTTCCGAATTGTTAGGTCTTGAATCGACCAATCAGTTTGTTGCTGCATTCTCGGTTAAGATAATTTTTAGGATCTTGACTCGATCCTTTTAATTATCTTATCCCCAGCTGAGTTCTTAGATCTTGACTCGATCTGTTTGCTTGTGCTCTCTTTAGATCTTGATTCAATCTCTAGAAAGCATCTACATCGTATCAGCATCTATTTACATCATGTTAAGCATCTTCATCATGTTTCTTATCATTGCATCCTTGTATTTTTCCCAATAAACTATGTTTTGGTCTGATCCCCAGCAAAACGGTATGTAGGTAGCTTGATAAAAATTCGAGTATGACTAACATCATATGCATGCTTGTATGTTTGCGGCCTAAGATTGATGGCTCGGTCAAATGGATGTTGTCTCTAGATCTTTGATAGCTTGCATCACGCATTGCTATGTAAGTTATATCAAAGAGGGGCAACTGTAGACATCCCAATTTGATCCCGCCTAATCTTAGGTGAATCCGATGATGAAAACAGTTAGAATGGTGCCTTAGTACGATCCTCAAAAAATAATTCAAGCTCAGTATTTGAACCTAATCATCAAAGCCTTCAAACCAATGAAATTTTTTTGAACGACCAACTCTATTGTGGCGATCGCCAATAGAACTATTTGGAAACTTTCACTTTTTATAGCGACCGCCAACTCCATTGTGGTGATCGCCAATAGAACTTATTGGAAACCCTAGCCAAAGTGGCAATCGCCACCTCCAACATGGCGTCCACCAACTTGCATTGTGGCGACAACTAATAGAACCTCTTGGAACCTTTTCAATTGTGGCGATCGCTAACTTCTAACCTGGCGACTGCCAACTTCAAATGGCTTGATGTGTCCTAAAAAGTGTCAGCATCTCATTAGTTGAGGAATTCTATAAATACCGTATCCCCTGGTATGCTTTCAAGACAGAATTTTAGAGAGAGAAGCTCTGCTGAGTCGTCAAGCGAGTCCGAGCCCCAACACCGAAACCCTGCTGAAGTACCGAGAGCTTAACCCCCGATACCAAAGTTCTGAAATCGTAACTTGGATCATCGACTGAGGATCGAATTGCCCATCACCATTCCCCGACTCGAGGATTCCTTAGCAATTCAGTTACTTTGCTTGGATCTCTGGTCCTTCTACCTCCATTTTCTACCTCTTTGGAGTGACCGAATTAAGTTAATTGTTTCATTTTACACACCTTCTTGCATTACTTACGTGAATGCTTTACTCGCTATATTTCATTTGGTTTATAGTTAACATGCTTAGCTTGAGTAAACTAGCTAATTTATGTTATAATTCTAATTTATTTTGTTTGATTAATTTTTTTACTTTACTTGTATTACACAATCACACTTAGCACACGGTTACTTTTCAGTAATTCATCAATTAGTACTTATATGTTTTGACAATTATAACTTGTTAATATTGTTAATTGTTATAATAATGCACTTATATTTATATAGATGTAGTTGTCAATACTACATTCATATTTACAAGTTAAATAGTTGTACTTAGTTTCTTTTCTTTTAATAGCATTCTTTCTTCTTTTTTTACAATTTTAGTTCAATGTTCTTTTTTTTTAACATTAGTTTAATTTTCTTTTCTAGCATTTAATTGTCATTTTTTTCTTTTTTATTATTAGCTTTATTTTTCTATTCTTTTGTCATTTTTTTCCTTTTAATGTTAGCATTATTTTATTTTCATAGCACTTATTTTATTTTTTGTTCTTTTATTTTGTTAAATCCAAAAATTACAAAAAGTCTTTTAAACTAGTTTTCATCTTTGAGTGTAATTTTCACTTCTTATAGTAATTTAATTCTCTTTTGTTTTCTTTTCCTCTTATTTTCTTTCGTTTAAAATATAAAATGTGGATAGTTGGATTTTTTTATTAGTTTCATAACATTTTCTATCCTTTTATTTTAGCTTAATTTTTTTTTGTAAATTTTTTTATTTTCTTTTTCTCTTTATCTTTGAGTGTTTTCTTGTCGTATATACAAGAAGAAATGCTCATTATCAAGTTTTATTATTTTCCTTTAAAATTATAGAATGTTTCGTTTATTTCATTTGAAAGCATATTTAAATTAGTTTAGGATTGTGGTAATATTGTTAGCAAAGTTCATGTCTATTTTTAGCATATTTTTGTTCTTTTATTTGAATCATGCTAGTTTAGGTTGTTTTAATAATATTGCATGTAGGTTTGCTCCATGAATCCTTTAGTTAGAAATTACATGTCATAGGATTTAGAATTTTATTTTTTTATTTACTTTGTTTTGGTATTCTATATACATATATTATGTATTTTCTTTATTTGATTTTGAATATTCTCTTTACCTCTATTTTCTGTATTTGTATGTATTTGAAAAATCTTATTAAAAATCAATAATGATTAGTAGAGGCCAACCTTATGGTTGGATGAACGGGATGCCTAACACTTTTCGATTCGTTTCTTAGCCCTTGAACCATTTTTTTCTAGTTGAATATTTTAAAGATCAGTATTCATTTTTGTTTTTCTTGATTTTTTTCAAAAATCAAGTGGTGACTCTATTTTCATCAAAAAAGAATTTTCAAAATTTAGCTTTTAAAGTGTTAAAATATTTTTCAAGCATTCTTTAAATTATTTTTTTTTTGAACATTTCAAAACCCTAAAATTTTGGTGCCACACTTCCCCATACCAAGCTGCCCCTTGATGCCAGGCTATATCGACGCTTAGGATGGTTGGAACATGCCACTTGATGTTGATTTCTGCTTCTTCCAAATCATCTAATGCCTCAAGGCGGGCTAGATCTTCCTATAGATGTCTGATTTCTTCGTCTTCCTCACCATTACTGTTGACAGGGGAGGAACTTTCTCCTCGTGGACAATAAAGATTGGAAAATTATCAAAATCATCATCTATCAGATCCTGAATAAGCTCAACGATCAACAGTACTTTTGGATCGAATGCAAAATTATAATTGGCTTTGCTTCTATTACGGAGACTATAAATTTCATGGGATCAAATCCTTTCGATTCTCTTTCGATGGCATTCACATTTTGCTGGCTTGCATGGTTCGGTAGAGGGTTGGTAGTAACATTCAGTTTCTGAGCAGTAATTGGTGGAGGAATCACCTTATTGTCTATCAGGTCTTGAATCTCATGCTAGAGCCTCATGCAATTATTGGTTAAATGACCATGTCCCTGGTGGAATGTGTAGTACTGGGTAGGATTATATCTGGGCGGTAAAAGGTTAGGAGGCAGAGTCAGCTCCAAAGGATTTAGGAGACCCCTTTCAATCAAATGGCTTAGGATGGATGTTAAAGGTTCTCTTTTGATTTTGAGGTTGATTTTGGGTAGCTAGCAGGACAGATGGCTGGCTTAATTCGGGTTAGGATTCAGCAAGTTTACTTCATAACTTCAGCTCATGGCATTGGCAACGTTGCTCTGATTATTGGCATATGGCTTCTGAACTATTCTTTGACTCGTTTCTCCCTTCTCAATATCCCCAGACTACAGTGCATCTTCTACCTATACCCCAGCATCGAAGACCTACTCAAACGTCATGAACGGTTGTGTGACCAAATACTTATGGAACTACAGCTGTAAGTTCTTCACCACCATTCTTACTTGTTCCTTCTCGGTGGGTCGATTTGTCATTTTGGCTGCCTTAGCCCTCCATCGGGTCAAAAGCTCAACAAAAGATTTCTTAGCCTCCTACCGGGTGGTCTCGAGTTCCCAAGTGGTGACATCATGCTGAATATTGTAGTTGTACTGATTGACAAATGCGGTAACAATGTCCTCACAAGTTCTTATTTTTGTAGCATCTAAAGACATAAACAATTTCTGAGCGGCTCCTATCAAAGACTGCTAGAAAAGCTAGGCTTTTAACTAATCACTGATACCTATCGACGACAAAGTTTCCACGTTCATTCTCAAATGGATCCTCGAGTCCCCGGTCGCGTCAAACTTCTCTATATCAGGCATTTTGAACTTCTCAGGCAGCTTAGTATCAAGGAATAAAAAGAGTTCTTCGACATCTAACATATAGTCCTCAATTCCTCAAGCTTTCCTGAAAATCTTCTCTAACTTATCAACCTTATCAGACAAGATCGACTCCTTGGTGGGTAAGATTTCTGGGATCCCTATCTGGACGAGCTGTGCAACTGCTGGTTGGGCTCCCTCTAGTCCCACATTGTCATCCTAAATGTTATTTTTTAAACCATCCTCAAGATCATTTGAAACAACCACATTAGGATCTGCAACCCAGGTCTGTAATGCTTGGATCTGAGGCAAACACTAAGTCTAGATCCTGGCCTAATTTGTTACAGTGGTACTAACTTCTTTAATAGTCCATTTTAATTTCAGAATTTCCCTCATCATATCAGCCATAGTCAGTTATGGGTTTGCCATCGACAATCTCAACTGATTGGTACGTTTAAGTCTTCCACTCAGAGATCGTGCCCAAGTGTGTATAGGTTCTTCTCTTCTTAGCGCTATTATCCCAAGTCTCTAAACTGAAAGGAATCACGTTGTTGGAGGAAAAACTACCAAGATCATTGTTTTTGCAAACGATTTTCAGTAAAAAAATTAACTGGACCGACAAACGTCAAAACGGGCTCTAGATAAAACTTTTGATGTTGAACGATCAAAAATAAAATCCATGCAACCAAAGTTAATTTAGAATAATACCTTTTTACGGGTCGATTCTTCAACTACGATTTGATTCTGAGTTGAAACTAGTGTGGGCTACACGGACTATCGAGAACTCGTACCGGCAGAACCCAAATAGCTTTAGTCTTGAAAGACAAGTTATGAAACTGGTTCATCCTACCCGCATATATATAAGACTACACCAGGGACCTGGAGAGTAATTTTGAGTAAGATTTTCAGTGGAACACAGACACGAATCTGCAATTTCTGTAATTAAGCAAAACTTATAGCAATATCTGTAATTATGGAAAACCAGTAGTGGTTTCTGCAATTTTCATTAAATATTGAATTACAGTTCACACCACTAAAGAACTATAATTACACTCTGACCCATAATCTCAAGACCTTATTGCATTGAGCTCCTGTTATTAAATACTTACCATTTCACCCCACCATAAGATTCTCGATACCCACCAATTAAATTTAATTACTGACAATTTAATTTAATCAGAATCTTGATCTTCTTAAATCCTTTCACTTAACTTATTTGACCGCCGAATAATTAAATCCACCTGTAGGGTTTAGCCTAATCAAAACTTATAAGCTTACTTAAGGTGGTACCGTCAATCCTGATCTTTCGGGACGTGAATTCCGTCAATAATTAATATTCGCTATATAAATATTACTGCTATTCAACTCACCGAAAATATAGACCCATATAAGATCGCACCCTCTAATGAATCAAAACAACGAATATTAAATATACGTAAATCA
>JAOTRH010085843.1:0-16869 GCA_034768845.1 Heliamphora exappendiculata | reverse complement strand
ATAAAGTTATATTTATATAATATAATAAAGTAGTAACTAATTTATAGTTTAACTTTAAAACTTATTATTATAATTTTAATACATTATTTTATAATATATATAAACTAATAACTTTTAAGTTTATAGTATAATATAATAAATTTTAAGTTTATAATTTGTAAGTTAATATATTAACTACTACTAATAAAGTAGTAAAGTAACATTATATTATAAATTCATAAAGTAAATAACTATAAAAGTAATAAAAATATAAATTAAACAAAAAAAAAAAAAAGATCCGGCCAAAGCTTGGGCTCGAGGCCTGGCCCGATGCCTGCTCTCGTAATCCAAGTATGAGCCCCCTTTATCCCTAGTATCTAGGCCGACCTTTGAATCAAAAAAGTCCGGCCTGGCCCGGGACAAAAATTTGGTAGAAGCTCGACAGACTCAAGTCGAACTTGGCCCACCCGAACTATGGTTAAGAAGGTTAGGGCAAAATTACACCCCTAAGGGGAACCAATTTTTTTTCATTGAATTTGATCTCATTTAACTCGTGACTTAACTAATTTTTAATGTTTTTTTTTGGTTACATGAAGTCCTTCAAAAATCAACAGTGAAAAAGCTATATTTTGTGTTTGTAATGGTGATTTATGTCACCTTTTAAACAAAATGATTTTTTTAAAAGTTTATAGTATAATATAATAAATTTTAAGTTTATAAATTTTAAGTTAATATATTAACTACTACTAATAAAGTAGTAAACTAATATTATATTATAAATTCATAAACTAAATAACTATAAAAGTAATACAAATACAAATTAAACAAAAAAAAAAAAAATGTCTGGACTGATGCTCGATCTTGTAGCCCAAGTTCGAGCTCTTTTTCCCTAGTCTCTAGGCCGATATTTGGACAAAAAAGGTCCAACCCGGCCCGGCACAAAAATTTGGTAGGAGCTCGACAAGCTTAGGTCGACCTTAACCCGTCCGAACTACGGTTGAGCAGGTCAGGGCAAAATTACACCCGTAAGGGACACCATTTTTTTTATTGAATTTGGTCTCATTTAACTCGTGACTTAACTAATTTTTAATTTTTTTTTTGTTACATGAAGTCCTTAAAAAATCAACAGTGAAAAAGCTATATTTTGTGTTTGTAATGGTGATTTATGTCACCTTTTAAACAAAACGATTTTTTTACTTGTTTTATTTAAATAGAACGATGTACGGTTTAAAGCTGGGTTGTGAAAAGAGCCTTTTATTTTAAAAACTAATGGCCATCTCCTTTTTTAGAATGAGAGATTTTTAAATGTGATTCGTTAAAGTATTTCTCTATTATTTGGTTTTCCTTTTGTACGAGAAAAACAATTACGCTGACTTCGCAAAAAATTGAAAATTAAAAATTTGAAACAGAGAAAATTATTAAAATTTTAGATTATGAAGTATCTGGTTAGCATAAATTAAAAGCTCTAATTCTAGGAAGAAAAATCAGAATAAATTAAAATTTTTATTTTTAGCACAGTCAGAATATTAAACACAAATAAAATAGTGTGTACTTTTATAATTTAGTATTCTTAAAAATAGTATTTTAAGATATTCCTGATTACTAGTTTAGTTTTTTGTTAAAAATTAAAATAGTGGGAACTTTTATAATTTAGTCGGGCAAATAATTGATCAATCTCCAATTTCTATTTTTTTAAAAATAAAAGTATGAATTTAAAAAATTAGAAGAGGGCACGTGCCGCTGACCATAAGATGGATCCGCCCTAGCCAAACATGAGTGGTGTTTGATATTATTAAATTAATAGTTTATAAATTTTAACTTGTAACAAAAGTTATGCGTGTTTAGTATATTAGTTAGCTAGCTTATTGCTGAAATTAGTTTCTATAAAAGAAAAAATAATTATAATTTGTAATAAAAATTATAAATATTTAAAAAAAAAATTAAATTTTATTACTAAAATTAGTAGCAAAAAGTTAAAAAGTACTCCAAATGAGTGTATTTTTTGGATTTCTCTATTTATGAAGAATCGGAAAAATAAAAAAATTTAACGATAAAATAAGTTCAGAAAAAAAGAAAAATTCAGCTTAGCATACTTTTTGACTTTTTGTTTTTTCATAGATAGTGATTTTTTTAAACTTTAATTCGAATGGACATATTTTTAAAATTTTACATAACAACTAAAGGGGACTACTGATCTTAAACTTAAATAAAAAATTTAACAACGTGGACCAAAATGATTAAGTCAAGTTATTAATAGTAACGTATAAGTTTTATTATATATTATACTTATTTTTTTATTTTTTATCAATGTGAGATAGGTTAGCACTTATTAAAAGGAACGCAAAAATAAAAAATTTAAACTAAAAAGTAAAAATATCCAAGAAAAAATAAAAAACATCTTTAAAAAAAACCATTAGACTTTTTAGTCCATATAGGGGCTTACTATTTCTTTCAAATTAACACCTTGTGAAAGGAGACGCGTTATAAATGAGAATTTGGTTATACTGTTTGTTTATTCTGAAGTTTTTTATATTGATTTTTTTTTACTTTTTGGGTCGTTTTGATTTTTAAAATAAAATTTGAAAACTAATTTAAGAAAATTAAAAATGAAAATAAATAAAAACTATTTGGTTGTTTGGTTTTTTTTTATTTTTTATATTTTAATATTTTAACAAATCAAGTAGCTAGTAGTCCAGAAAGTAGTGAAAAAAAAAAACTTAGACCCTGATTGGTAAAAGGTACCAATTGCCCTTGTACCCGAACATCTACCCATGCACATTGCACAGGGTTGGCTCTGTTATGTTCATCTTCACAGTTGCATTGCATATAAATGCAACCAATCATGCATGCAGTACCGACACAAATGTTGAGATTAATAATATTGGGAATTTTAGGCCTAAATTTTCAAAAATAAGATCAATAAACTTAAATAATCAAATGATAATTTACATAAGCATCAATCTACAATAGCAATTACAAAAGAATAAGAATAACCGAAAAATATGCAAGATTTACGTAGTTCGGCTAACTGCCAAACTCCACGGGAGAGAAGAATCAATTTACTATACTCTTTAACACTGATTACAATATTCACTCAACTCCTAACAATATCTGTAGCCTCAAACTGAGTCTCTTATCATCTATCTATACTCTCTCTAGTCTCTAACCTGAGATTCCCTGAGTATTTTAATGACTTATGAATTTTTTTTATATGTTTTAGAGTCATAACCATTTTTTTTATAGATTTCAAAGGAAACCCTAAAGTTGTATAACTCCCAGTTGTCTGCCACCGTCCATCCGAATTTGTGTCTATCCCAAATATGATTTTTGACGATTCTAATTAATCCTAAATCTGATGTTGAGATTCGAATCATTCTCAAATCTAATTTTTGACGAATCTAGTCAATCCCAAATCTGATATTGAGATTCGAGTCAATCTCAACAATCTCTACCTTGGCTCGAATCTTTTAGCCATCTTAAAAAATTGTCGGCAATGCTCAACCTGCACCCCTTTCTTGGGTATGGGCGCTCTACCCTTCTGGATCTTTAACTTGAATAGACTTGGATAAAATCCAAATCAAATTTGAATTTGACCCTTCAGCAATTAATAAGCTTCTCATCTTTGAACAATCTTCTAAACTCCATCTGTTTAGCTTTCTGTGAAGACTCCACTTTCTCCAATACTGCTACTCGCTCCTAAACCATTCCTGTGCTGCCTGTAGCTTTCTTGTGAAATGAAAGCTCTCCACTTGACCGCTCCTGTTGCTGTTGACTTGAACCACCATCACCCATTTTTCTAGGTGAGATTTTCTGATTGAACTCCACCTTGACGACTTTCTAACATACTCTGCTCGTCAACCTGATCAAGCCCCAAATGTCTATGTCTCGTGTCGTCCCTGTTGGAATCAATCTGTGTGATAGTGATGACTCCACCTATCACCTTATCCCCTACTAATCTGTAGAGTCCATCCACTTTCTGCCATCTCAAGAAAACTGAGGATCATTTGCTGATCTTCATTACTCTACCTTTTTCTGTGAATTCATAGCCTAGAGAATCCAATATTCCTAAAGAAACTAGATTGTTCTTTATTCTCGGAACATGCCTAACATTCTCCAAAATTCTTACAATCCCATTAAACATTTTAATTTTGACCATACCAATTCCAGTTGACTGACACACTGAGTCATTCTCAATTAGAACTGTACCTCTGTTGCGAGACTTATATGAATAAAAATATTCTTTAACTAGACACATATGGTATGAGCATCCTAAATCTAAAATCTATGATTCTGATAGAAAGCTTAAATCTGAAGAAACTAAGAGTACTTCACCTTATGAGTCACCGTCTGACGATTCTTTAACAAAACTAACAGTTTCTGTAGTCTCTTACCCTTCTTCTTTTCCTCGAGATGCTGCTTCAATTCTTGGCATTGGCTCTTGTAATGACCAGCTTTTTGGTAATAGAAGCACTCCGCATCCCATCTTGCACATGACTTGGACCGATATCTGCCACTGTTGGAACCTTATTCACCTGATCTACCCCTTCATCTGCTTAACTCAAACTTAGGCAACAGCACACATTCTGCATCAGATTTGTTGTCTCTCTTCATCTTCTCATGCGACAAAAGAGCCCCAGTGGCCTCTTCTAGCTCTAGAGTGTCCATCCCGTACATCAAAGTTGTCACCAAATGATCATAGGACGTTGGAAGCAATGCTAGGAGGAGGATCGCCTTATCCTCATCATCAACATTTACTCCAAAATCGGATAACTGTGTGATGAGCAAATTGTACGTATTTAAGTGTTTCCATAGTTTTGTTCCTTCTCGCATCTGCAGTCCATACAGTTGTTTCTTCACGTACAACGTGTTGGACATATTCTTCTTCATGTAGAAATCTTTCATCTTCTGCCTGATTTTGTGAGACCCTAACCCGTTTTCTTTTTCGGCGTTTTTTGATGCGCATTATGTGTTTTCGTTACAGCATGTTTTATATGCTTTTGATGCATGTTTGAGAGTAGAAATGTGTGTGGGGAAGGTTCTGGGGGCTGTGGGGTGTTATAGCGCGAATTTTGAAAATAAAAAAAATTTAGAGGCCTACAAATATATGGAGTTAGATATTTTCATAAAGAAATTTTTCAAAATTTCTCCAGTAAGATTCCCGTTTTCTCTATGCCTTCTCTCTAAGTTCTCGGGGGCCCAGGGATTGATTTTCAACGATCAAACTACAGATCCTTGGTATCGGCATCAAGGTCTATGCATTCATCCGGACGAAATTCAATTCTGGCAAAGCTCGATTTTGCACGTAGTTCAAGGCATTAATTTTTTAACTCTTCGAGGTAGGATTCTAGACCCTACTACTGTATAAGGGTGCTATGTGTAAACACGTGTGTATTTTTAACGGTTAGATTGTTGTAGAACTGGGTTTGTTTCAAAGTTGGGTTTTTGGGTTTAAAACCTGTTTTTGTTGGTTTTGGTGGATGAAATCGAGTAGCGAGAGTTTCTTTCATGGTCTTGGTGTTAGGTCTAGGCGTGTGGATGTTTGAGGGTGTTGAATAAGAGCTTGGAGGCTTCGATTCGGAGTTTGGAGGGCCAAACTCGTAGCTTGAAAACTGGTTTCTGGGTGAGTTCGGTCGACTGAACTCATAGGTTCAGTCGACTGGATCATAGTTCTTGAGTTCGGTGGACTGGACCATGGGGTTCTGTCGACTGAACCGTGCGTGAGGCATTTTGGTGGTTTTCCAGTGTGTTGTTCAGTCGACTAAGGGTTTGGGTCAGTCGACTAAACTCCTGGGTAGTGTGATGGTGGTTTGATGGCTGGGTTTTGGTTTTCGATTGGCGTCCAATGGTATTCAATTGAATGATTTATGGGAATTAGTCGATTCAAATACCAATGAATTCCTTTTGGTGTTCAATTTGTCGTGTGGTAGTTTGGGGGTCATGTTGTGGCTTCGGGTGTTTCGTTTCGATGTCGTCCTTGGGTTGACGTGCATAGTTAGATTTGAGGAGTTGTGGCACGATTGTGTGCGTGTTGGTTATGTTCGGGACGTGTAGGTCCGTGGTTTGGTTTTAAGGTTTGGTTCTTGTGAGAATCGATCTGGAGGAGGTTCAGGTGTTGATCTCTGGGTTTGATGTTGGTTGTCCCGGTGTGTGGATGAGTCCCGGTATGTGGACGGTTTATTTGAGTGAGTGGTTATCAGTTTATTTTGACGGGTGGCATTGTGATGTATTGTTATCCATGGTTATGTGCATTTATAACTGTTTATTTATGTACGAAATATGTAAGTGAATTACATAAGGTGATATCGTTATGTGTAACGTGGTTTATGCTTTAAAACCTAGAGTTTTATAGGAATGTGACGTGGTTTTTAGAACGTCCTGTTGATACATGATTATATGCTTTAATTCCTGGTTTAGGTTTGCATATATGTATGAAATGGATTAGATAAATCTGTGATCCAGTAGATGTAAATTTTGGTTGATGATGCACGTGTGCGTGTGTGGGTGTATGAGGGGGGCTGTGAAGCCAGTGTATGAGGTAGGCTGCGAAAGCCGGTGTGTGTGTGATTGGGGCTGCGGTAGTCCTTCGATTAAAGTCTAAAAAGATGCATTAGTTTGGGCAGTGGTCCTTCGGTGAAAGTCTGAGAAGATTCATGTATTGTATGTACTGTATATTGGGACGGATAGACCAATTTTCTTAAAAACTGTGTTAACGGCCTGCGGGAGTCGTAATACTGGAATCGTTTTCAAGACTCTAATGAGTCAAAAAATAATTTTTATCCTCGCTTTCCCATTGCATATGAAAATTATTTTTTGGTTCTGGTGAGCCGTGATCTAAAACTGTTTCAAACTCTTTTAATGGCTTGAAAGAGAGTCAAAAACTGCACCTCGTTTTCCTAGCATGTTTAGCTTATATTGCATGTCTTGTTTAGAATCTGCTGAGCTTTGGCTCACAGTGTGGGATTTTGATTTTCTTCAGGTACCGGTCACGCAGGTTGATTAGGAGGTATGGGAGAGGTAGAAGAGCTGTAGTCTTCCCTTTTGTTCTATCATTACATGTATGCTATAACATATTTTTCGGGCATTGGAGTCGTGTAATGTTGCCGTTTGGCGTTTATATACAATACTTGTATGGTTTTTTCTACAGTATGTTCTTGGGCTGGGTGTTGCGTTTGGTTATTTATGGGTGTTTCACGTGGCTTAGAGTTTGGGGCATGATAACTTGGTATCAGAGCTCTGGGTTCGAATACCTAAGAGTCGTGAGAAGAGCTTACATCATCATGTGAGGTTGATTGCATGTGCTTGACTGCATGTGTTTAGATGTTTTGATAACATGAACGTGATAGCATGCGGGTCATATGTGAACATGGGGGTTGAATCTTAGGAGTGATGGTCCTACCTTTGGGTGTTTGGATTAACAAACTTTGGGGCTAAGTTAGAAACGCGTTTAGTTGACGTGATTTCTAGCAGAGAATCTAAGTAGGTTATCTAGATAGACGTGTCATTCTTGTTGGTTCTCCTCGGTATGTGGGGTTTGTTTAGCATGAACCTATGTGGCTATGTGTTAGCATGCTAGGTGTTTAGCATTTATGTTCATGCTATGTGCTGTATCTTATATGTTGTTTTCTTTCATATAGACATGATGTCTGCGAGACGAGAGCGAGGTCGTGGTCGAGGCCGAGGCCGTGCTGTTGGCCAAGGGGATGTTCCTATCCCTGATGCTGGGGATGCAAATGCTCCCTTAGGACTGATGGACGTGACAGAGTTATTGCGTGTGCTGGTTGGTCCTATCCAGCAGCTGGTTGAGACCTCTAGAGGTGAGGCTGTTAGGGAGGGAGAGAGAGTGCCTGAGACGAGAGAGACGGGGGTTACCGTGGCGATGCAGGAGTTCAGGCGCATGGATCCACCAACCTTTGTTGGAGATCCTGATCCTCTTATGGCGACAAAGTGGTTGGAGTTGACAACTCAAATCCTGGACACATTGCAGATTGTGGAGGATGAGTTGTAGGTTACTTTTGCCACCTTTCAGCTGAGAGGTAATGCTCACTAGTGGTAGATATGCCAGGACTACTGTGGGGGCTACATGGGCAGCTTTTACACGAGTCTTTCTAGAGAGATACTTCTCAGCTTTGAGGAGGGACTTATGCAGGGAGGAGTTCTATTCTCTTACCCAGGGGACCATGGACATCATGCAGTACGAAGCCAGGTTTACGAGCTTGTCTCGGCTTGCACCAGAGGTGAAGTGCACATATGGGTTTCTTTCGTTGAGGTTTGAGCGGGGTTTGAGGCCGGCGATCAAGGAGCGAATGGCTGTGATGGGATTTTGTGTGTTTAGAGAGCTAGTGGAGGCAGCAGCGAGGGTTGAGAATGCTTTGGCTGATACTCGAGCTTCGAGAGAGGCTACGACATCACAGGGCGGTACGGAGGCACAAACAGCTGGGCATTCTAGCAAGAGGCAGAGGTCCTCTGGTACTAGTTTCATCCATCTTGATTACCACAGCAGTTTTCAGCACCATCACCATCTGTAGCTTCGTCTAAGAGGCCGGAGCAGAGGGAGTTGACCTATTTTTGATGCAGACGGCCAGGGCATCGTGCGACGGATTGTTTATAGCCGAGACCATCTTAGAGTTTGGCTATAGTGCAGTCGCAGGGGAGGGAACTGTCAGTTTGCTATGAGTGTGGACAGTTTGGACATATTCGTAGGAATTATCCCTAGAGAGGTTGTGCACCGAACAAAGAGGACACACCAGTGGGTTTGTATGTGCCGGGTTCATCTGAGTACCGACAACGACCTTCTGCAGTTCAGACTTCTCGAGTGACAGATAGGGGAACGTCAATTCAGTCAGTGCAGCAGCCTACAGCGTCGAGTACTGGTGGACAGGATAGGATAGGATTTCCCCGAGCGTATTCTCTTATAGCTTCGAGGACACCAGTCGTGCCAGAGGATGTTGATATGCCTTCAACGAGCAGAGGTACTTTCTGAGTATGCAGGTTACGGGTCAGATTCTTCATTGCATCTGTTGGGCGTTGGTTATGGATCCCGTGGATGGTGTGCTGTGTTGAGGCAGTGGTTGGTGAGGTTGTGAAGTTGGGATGGGTTAAAGATCCCGTATCTGTGAGTTAGTTTGCCATTGTTTAGGGTGCCTGACCTTGTGTGACTATATCCTAGGAATGGTTTGGCTGACCATCTCGTGTGCCTGTGTCAGTTCCGACTGACGGTTTGTTGTTTTGCCCTTGTGTTGAATTTCAGGAGTGAAATTCCTTTCAGGGGGGTAGAGTTGTGAGACCCGACCCGTTTTCTTTTTTGTCATTTTTCGACGCGCGTAATATGTTTTCGTTACAGTATGTTTTATATGCTTTCGATGCATGCTTGTGGGTAGAGATGCATGTGGGGAAGGTTCTGGGGGCCGTGGGGTGTTACAGCGCAAATTTTGAAAATTAAAAAAAAAAAAGGTATTTTAGAGGCCTATATATATCTGGAGTTAGATATTTTCGTAATGATATTTTTCAAAACTTCTCTAGTAGGTTTTTCATTTTTTCTCTACTTTCTCTCTAAGTTCACGGGGGCCAGGGCTCAATTTTCGACGATCAGATTGCAAATCCTTGGTATCAGCATCGAGGTTTGCGCATTCATCCCGACGGAATTCAATTTTGAAGAAGCTCAATTTTGCACGTGATTCGAGGCATCGAGTTTTTAACTCACCTAGGTAGGATTCTAGACTGTACTACTGTATAAGGGTGCTATGTGTAAACGTGTGTGTTTTTAACAGTTAGATTACTGTAGATCTAGATTTGTTTCAAAGTTGGGTTTTTGTCTTTAAAACTTGTTTTTGTTGGTTTTGGTGGATGAAATCGGGTAGCGAGAGTTTCTTTCATGGTCTTGATGTTAGGCCTAAGAGTGTGGATGCTTGAGGGTGTTGAATCAGAGTTTGGAGGCTTTGATTCGGAGTTTGGAGGGCCAAACCCGTAGCTTGAAAAACGGTTTCTGGGTGAGTTCGGCCGACTGAACTCATAGGTTCAGTCGATTGGATCATAGTTCTTGAGTTCGGTCGACTGGACCGTGGGGTTCGGTCAACTGAACCGTGCGTGAGGCATTTTGGTGGTTTTCCAGTGTGTTGTTCAATCGACTGGGGGTTTGGGTCAGTTGACTGAACTCCTGGGTAGTGTGATGGTGGTTTGATGGTTGGATTTTGGTTTTCGATTGGCATCCTATGGTATTCAATTGATTGATTTATGGGAATTAGTCGATTCAAATACCAATGGATTCCTTTTGGGGTTCGGTTTGTCGTGTGGTGGTTTGGGGGTCGTGTTGTGGCCTCGAGTGTTTCGTTTAGATGTCGTCCATGGGTTGATGTGCATGGTTAGATTTGAGGAGTTGTGGCACGGCTGTGTGAGTGTTGGTTATGTTCGGGACGTGTAGGTTCGTGGTTTGGTTCTGGTGAGAATCGGTCTGGGGGAGGTTCATGTGTTGATCTTCGGGTTTGATGTTGGTTATCCCGGTGTGTGGACGGGTCCCAATATGTGGACGATTTGTTTGAGTGAGTGGTTATCGGTTTGTTTTGACGGGTGGCGTCGTGATGTATTGTTATACATGGTTATGTGCATTTATAGCTGTTTATTTATGTACGGAATGTGTAAGTGAATTACATAAGGTGATATCATTATGTGTAACATGGTTTATGCATTAAAACCTAGAGTTTTATAGGCATGTGAAGTGATTTGTGAAACGTCGTGTTGATACATTGTTATATGCTTTAAATCCTGGTTCAGGTTTGCATATGTGTCTGAAATGGATTAGATGAATCTGTGATCTAGTAGATGTAAATCCTGGTTGATGATGCACGTGTGCGTGTGTTGGTGTATGAGGTAGGCTGCGAAAGCCAGTGCGTGTGTGATTGGGGCAGTGGTCCTTCGGTGAAAGTTCGAGAAGATTCATGGATTGCATATACTGCATATTGGAATGGATAGACCAATTTTTTTAAAAACTGTGTCAACGGCCTACGGGAGTCGTAATACTGGAATCGTTTTCAAGGCTCTAATGAGTCAAAAACATAATTTTTATCCTCGCTTTTGCATTGCAAGTGAAAATTGTTTTTTGGCTCTGGTGAGCCGTGATCTAAAATTGTTTCAAACTGTTTTAATGGCTTAAAAGAGAGTCAAAAACTGCACCTCGTTTTCCTAACATGTTTAGCTTATATTGCATGTGTTGTTTAGAATTTGCTGAGTTTTGGCTCACAGTGTGGGATTTTGATTTTCTTCGGGTACCGGTCGCGCAGGATGATTAGGAGGTGCGAGAGAGGTGGAAGAGTTGTAGTCTTCCCTTTTGTTCTTTCATTACATGTATGCTATAACATATTTTTCGGGCGTTGAAGCTGTGTAATGTTACCGTTTGACGTTTATATACAATGCTTGTATGGTTTATTTTGAGAGTATGTTCTCGGGCTGGGTGTTGGGTTTGGTTGTTTATGGGTGTTTCACGTGACCCGGAGTTTGGGGCGTGACAGATTTCGTGGGCTGTCTCTACATCAAGCACATTATGAATAACATCGTCTCCTAAATTCAACCTAATTGAACTTGCGGCCTTGCAATCAAAGTCATCCCAATTTTCATTGGTCATCTTTTCTGGCTTTTTTGTCCTGACGAGTAAAGTCTTGGATACCCCTTGCTGCATCAACAGATCTTTCATCTACCTCTGCCACATAGAGAAGTTATTCTTACCATTAAACTTTTCAACTTCATATTTGATGTTCGTCATCTTCACTATGACTTGTGATTAATCCAATAACCAACTCTGATCTTCCACCACGACTTTGGATCTTCAACAACCGTCGGCTTTGATACTACTATTGGGAATTTTAGACTTAAATCCCCAAAAATAAGATCAATAGACTTGGATAATCAAATGATAATTCACGTAAGATTTAATCTACAATAGCAATCACAAAAGAATAAGAACAACCTGAAAACTACACAAAATTTATATGGTTCGGCTAACTGCCTACCTCCACATGAGAGAAGAATAAGTCCACTATACTCTTTAACACAAATTATAATATTCACTCCACTCTTAACAATATCTGTAGCCTCAAACTGAGTAGCCTCTAACTTGAGCCTTTCTAAGTATTTTGACGACTTATGAACTTTTTTTTATATGTTTTAGAGTCATAATCCCTTTTATATAGGCTTCAAATGAAACCTTAAAACTATATAACTCTCAGTTGTCCGCTTCCGTCCGTCCGGATTCGTGTCTATCACAAATATAATTTTTGACGATTCTGGTCAATTCCAAATCTGATGTTGAGATTCGAGTCAATCTCAAATATGATTTTTGAAGATTCTGGTCAATATCAAATCTAATATTGAGATTCGAGTCAATTTTAACAAATAACAATAATAATAATAGTAATAATAATTGATAGGATTGAAGAGTCACTACTACATTAATTGTAACAGATTTTGGTTTTTATCCGTGATTTTATTGAATCGATCTTGGTTATAAACTGAGATCTTTCTCGGTGAGATTTAAAATTGGGTAATTTTAATCTCGATCACAAACTGAGATAAAAATTATTTTTAATCTCGGTCAAAAACTGAGACAAAAAAATTTGTAATCTCAGCAAAAAATCGAGACAAAATAATTAAAAACCTAAAATTTTTTTTAATATAGGTAAAAATCCGAGACCAAAAAGATCCAACATCGAGATAAATATATACTTAATCTCAGTCAAAAATCGAGATAATCAATACTTTTAATCTCAGTCAGAAATCGGGATGAAAAATACTTTTAATTTCTGCCAAAATTTGAGATAAAAAAACATACAACCTGCATTTAAACTATTAGCTTTTGCAACAATATCAGAGCAACACACCAAAATCTATAACACAACCAAAAGCTGTAAAAACTGTACACAGCCAATCCAGTATAACACCAGCTATAACATCAAAGCAGCAAAAGATGTACACAACCAATCCAGTATACACAACTGAACTTGACTCAACATTTTTATCACAAATATTAGCAATCAATTACACACATCATATATAAGAAACGTTAAAAAGTTCATTTATTTCATAATATAACTCGTGCATATTCTAAATTAAGATTAAAAATTTTTTGTTCAATATGCTCCAGTTCACACCACACTTAAAATTCTCCAAAAAAATAACCATCTTGTAAGGAAGAAAAATTTCCACAATAGAATCTAAAATTGACTAAGAAATACCCACAAAGAGTCAAAAAAGTAGCTAGGAATATGCCTGGGAGAAGCCTGATGAAAGAGTTGCCAATGGAGTAGGCAAGAAAGCTAGCCTTCCATCATGGAACACTAGAGGCTCTGGGTACCTTTCTCTTGGCATTCTTCACTGGTCACCACATAAACTTCCTGGCACATGCAATTCATATATAAATAGTTTTTCTAAAAGAACAATATTATGTATGGGGTTAACTCGAAGATATATAGTTAAATGATTTTGCTATAAGAAGAATACCTTACAAAGTGGAACTCATATATTATTTAAAATGAAATTGATCCATTCAACTCGCACTTCATCAAGTTCGGCTTTTGTGTAAAAGTTTTTCCCATTGAACGTCGAGTTTACGTAAAAAAAAATTAAAAATAGTTAACAACAAATTATATTAATATAGTAATTACAAATAATACTAGGAAATAAAAAATTAAACTTACATCTGGTTCCTTAAAATGCTCCTATCTTTAATCAAATTTTTCATAAACCTCATCACATAAAACTCACATTCCACAGTTGTAGGTTGTTGGGGATACTACATATACAAGACTAATTTTAGTTTTATTTTACAAATTACTACTGAAACATTCAAACGTTAAATAAAATTAATACCTGAACTACTTTCCAAATTAGACTTGTCCTCCTCCTGTTCTTTGTAGTTTCATAAATTTTGAGAGCACTTAACAAAAATAACATTTTAACTAATTAATAAATAAACAAAAAGGCATTAACTATGATGTACAAAAATTTCCAAACTTACGTGCTTGTTATAATTTTAAAACTCGAGTTGATTTCATTGTGAAGTGAGTCAAGATAGAACACTATCATCAATGGCGAATCAATAACTAATAATATCCAATGGTACCTAAACTTGAACAAGTCACAAAAATGAGTTGAAATAATTCAAATGCACAATATAACATGAAAAGACTAAATAAAGCACTAAGATAGTTACCCAGCATTACGGGGAACTAAAAGTAGTTGATTAATCTCAATATCCTCTAATCTATTTGCAAGTAATGCAGATTTTGAACTTTCAGCAGACTTGATTTTTGTACTCATGGCATATGGGTTAATAAATAGAAAGCTGCTATCCAAATTAGAAACTTGTATAACCTGATGGAGATGACTATTAACAAAAGAAATAGTTATTATATCAAGCATACTAATTTGTCCAATCTTGAGAAGGGAGACAACAAAAGCATGCAAGTAATTACTCTAACCTCATGTACAACATTATGCATGCAATAGATAATTCATTCATTTTACATACATACTCCATGTCTACTCTTTGAAGTTGAAGACTTATCTGGTCACCAAATACTCTCTTGTCTATTTGAATGGCAATGGCTTCATTATATTTGAGATGCTCCACAAATGATGAAAAAGATTAAATGGATTCCAAATTCTTTTCACAATCAAAATTTCTCAAAGTTCCCTACGTTAAAAATTTCCCAAATTCAGCTATTTATAAGTTAACCTTAATTTTAAAAATTATTATTATTATTTTATGGTAGAAAATTTGTACGTCATCATTAAGTAATACAAAATGTCTGGGCCAGCCAAGTTAATACCCCATTGCTTGTCTAACAAGAGTAATCTCATATTGGATTGGTATAAAAAGAAGAGCATCTTTGACAATCGCAACATCAAGAGACATACGTACAACGGCTTCTCTTTGTGGTACTATATGCATTATATTTTCAGGTCCAATGCTCTCATGCAATGTACCGTGAGCAATAATGTTATCAAGTGATCCAACTACCAATTTACAAGATTTGGTCTACAAAAAGTAGTGAATTAGACACTAAAATAATAACTAAGCATACAACTAACAACATAAAAATTCAAATTGAAGAGACAAAATATATGTACCTTTTTTATTGTATGTCTAAGGCTTGGAGGTGGCATATCTTCATTGATTTTCACTTTACTACCCTTTGAGATAAGATCAACTTGTTGAGTTTCTATATTATCACTTCTTAAAGTGTTTGAACTAACGTGATTAGATTGGGGCGTATGGGGGGTTCGTTGTCCCATTGCATTGAGTTGAGCTTGCATTTGTAAGATAATTGCCTCAAGAGTTTTATGTTTCTCTTCACAATAGGAATGGTATTCACATCTAGGCATGTTGAAGTAAATGCTTGGTGTGACAAAATTCCCTACACCCCTAACCCGACCGAAATGTTCAGGATTACCCAAAGCCATTGAAAGAATGTCAATGCTTCCATTAGTGGATAAAGTCCCATCTTCTACTTGTTGAGTTAACCCATCCTAGCACATACATCAATTTATAAGAATAAAGAATCGTATATATTTACTATAAATTTATTAAGCTAGTTGGCATAAGAAAATTTATAATTTTGCAACTTGTTGTATAATTGCTTCATCATCATATTCTCCATTTTCATTCCGACGAGCTTTCTCCCATGGAATGCTTTTATCCATTTCCTTAGTTAATTTTTTTTCTTCTGATTTCTACAAAGCAAAGGTAAATAAGTCTCATTAAATAATTTTAGAGAACTTCAAATATATAACTAAAATTATAGAATTTTGAAGAACTTGCACATTCTACTTCAAATAGAGCATAGCCCTTTCGGCAAAGTCTATAATTGTACAACAACTTTTTTCGTCTCTCCCTCTGTAGCTCACATAGTGCCTTTAAATTCATGACATAAAACGATAAGTTTTGGTCCATAATATTGTGTATTGAGTAAAATAATCACCTAAATGAGTACCTGGAATTCTTTTGTAAGTCTATCTTTAACAAACAAATCCTATTGTCTTTGTTCAATGAACCCATACATAGTTGGTGGCTTCGAAATGAGTTTTGGATTTGAATTTGGGTCAAGTATGATTTTGGTAAGTTCTTTCTTAAATGTCCTCCATTTCTCGCCTATTGACATTATTGCATTCTTTTTACTTCTTGGATCCACATCATATGCCAACTGAGATTTTATAATAAGAATTAGTAATTAAAAAGTTGAATAGCTTAAAATAATAAATTTAGTCTTGCATACCTCCACCAAACTCCATATTTTTTCTTTCAATCCGTTGGAACCTCATGCCAATCTTTATAAAATATTGGAACCATTGTGCGTGCCAAAACTCCAAGATAGCTAATTTACTTCTTTGCGACATTTCCTATTGGTTGGTCCTTTTCATTATAATCAACGGTTTGCCGCATACCGAAACTCTTATTCTTCATAATGTCTGGTAGGGTTGTTGAACCTCTTCCCTTTTTTTATTACATTTTTCTTTCACTACTGATAGCCCGGCATCCTCATTACTAGGTTGGTCACGAGAAGAAGCCATATTACATATAATTTGAAATTCACAGGAAGATAACATGTGAAATATAAAAACAAATGTAACAACAAAAGTTAGTTTCCACCATGTTTGTAGTTATAACAGGCTGTCCTTGTTGGGGCATTTTACAACTAGTAAACAATAATGTAATAGCTAATAAACAATAATCCAACAAGTAATAAATTGTAATTTCAAATAAAGACAAACATTAAGAATTTTATTCTACAGTAGCAAGTCTACTGGCCAAAATACAAACTCCTCCAGAATATGGTTTGAAGCTAACTCTTATTAAAATCTCAGATGATTAGAACTAATTTAAATATCAAATTTGCAAAAAAG
>JAOTRH010085832.1:0-16870 GCA_034768845.1 Heliamphora exappendiculata | reverse complement strand
TAATTTATTTATCGGGAATCCATATCTTAAACGTGGGGAGAATTCAGTGCATTTGATAATTGAAAACTCAAGACATACTTTGAGTTAGGGCTGGGAGTTTAGTCAGGACCTTCAATGGAATAAGTTCTGGCTCGTACGAGAAATGATCTAACTCGGGGACAGAGTTAGGGATATCCGATTTTTTCGTACAGTTAGCCTGGGTCCTATACTTCCTTGTTATCCCTCACATAGCCCACTAAACGCACGAATATTTTTGTCTTATTGGTTTTGGTTATTATTTAATTTAATTAGAATGCCGGTTTTGCCGCCGTAGACATTCAGGGATTAAATTAAATAATGAATGGCGATTTTGATTTTTGGCACACATAGGGATTACTACTCCCTAGGTAGTCGGTCTTAATAAGGGGGTGGGGATTTAGTTTTATGGAAGATATATATCTCTTGCTTATTTTTAGGAAAGAGAAGATTTATACTTAACATAATCTTTCATATATGGAGAGATATATCAAAAGGAGGTTGTATGTAAAACCCTAACCCTAATCTCTCCCCAGAGCCGCTGCTCCCTCTCTCTTTTTGGCAATTAATTTTGCATTCTTGGAGAGAAGTGTGTGAGAAGAAACGAATAGAGGAAGGACTCTTTGATCGGTATCGGTGCCCACACACCGTGATCGTCGTAGTGCGCCCGGGACATACGTGAGAAGATTGCAAAGTCGTCTTCAATGTATTCGGGATTTCTTGAAACTTTTCGACAAGTTTCATAAAGGTATCATACTATTAAGATTTATATAGTTCTTATTTTTCATGAAAAATGCATATATCATTTTTTACGATCACGGCGTCGGTTCAAAATTTTTTTCCGCTCCACCAAGTATAAAATTAACTACCCCAAATGTCCCATTCAATACACACAAAGTGCACTACTACAGAGAGTCAGAACAATAGATGACGCTATTATCTGTTTCTCGTAACCAAGAGATGCCTACTAAAACTCAGTGCTACAATCATACTGATGGTATATCTATTTCTATCTAAACTGTGAACATAAAACTTATATTTTGCAAGAACATAAAATCTGATCTTCTGTGTGTAAACCGTACTCCACACACCAAATTAAATAAATACTATACAGAATATCGAACATTCATACATAACATTAAAGAAATGATACATATACATTGCTCGTAAAGATTCTCATAAAATAAAAAATTAATTTTATTAAAATAAAATTAAATACTAAAAATATGATTTTCAGCATACCAACTCTAATAGTCTCCCACTTATACTCAAAATCATGCTGCCGTGCATCTGACTCCCATGCCCTCTACCTAACTATCAAAAGTCTTAGCCGGTAAGCTCTTTATTAAAGGATCTACAAGGTTGTCTCTTGATGCAATCTTGGTCACAGCAACATCAGCTCTCTGTACAATTTCTCGTATCAGGTGATACTTACGCTTAATGTGCTTACCTTTCTTATGTACCTTTGGCTCCTTCGAGTTTGCAACCACTCTGCTATTGTCACAGTAAAGTGTAATAGCCGACTGAACTGAAGGTATCAGCTTCAGATCCAATAAGAAGTTCCTGAGCCAAACGACAATGTAGGACTTCTTGATACTCCTCCAACTAATAACTCCACTTCCTAAGGTAAACACATATCCTAAGGTAGACTTACAGGAATTCCTGTCAGACTAGAAATTTGAGTATGTGTACCCCAAAGGTACTAGACTGTCTGCCTAATAAACTAATATATAATCCTTAGTCCTTTTAAGGTACTTGATTATATTCTTTACTGCAGTCCAATGCTCATTCTGGATTAGATTGATATTTGTTAACCATGTCAACGACAAAGCAGATGTCGGGTTTAATGCAAAGCATAGCATATACGAGACTTCCTACTACTGAAGCATAAGGAATCGCCTTCATCTTCTCTATCTCATCAGGTGTCTTAGGACACTGATCCTTGGATAGAGTGATTCTATGCCTGAAAGGAAAAAACTCTTTCTTGGAATCCTGCATGCTAAAACGAGCAAGGATATTATCGATATACTTTGCTTGTGATAAGCCCAACATTCTTTATTTCCAATCTCGCATAAGCTTGATCCCAATGATGTGACTAGTTTCTCCTAATTTTTTCATATTGAATTGACCAGATAACCATATTTTAACCGTAGATAATGCCTCCACATCATTTTCGATGAGCAAGATATCGTCTACATAAAGTACTAGGAAGAACACCGCACTTTCGTCACGCTTCTTGTACACACAGGACTCATTCGGACTCTAATCAAAACCATAAGACTTAATGGCATGATCAAACCGAGTGTTTCAAGACCTCGATGAGTGCTTAAGTCCACAAATGAATCTCTTAGGCTCACACAATATGTGTTCCTATCCCTTTGTAATGAATTCGTCTGGTTGTATCATATAGATACACTCATCAACACTTTCATTAAGGAAAGCTATCTTGACATCTATTTGCCAGGTTTCGTAATCGAAATGAGCAGTAACGGATAAGAGAATCTAAGTAGACTTAAGTATGACTACCAACGAAAAGGTTTTTTCATAATTGATCCCTTATTTCTGAGTGAACCCTTTAGTAACAAGGCTAGGTTTGAAGGTTTCAACCTTTTCGTCTACTCCTCTCTTCTTCTTGTAGATCCATTTGCTTCCAATGGATTTTATCCCTTCAGGTAGTTCTACAAGTTTCTAGACCCGATTAGAATACATAGATTCCATCTCTAAATTCATATCCATTTGCCAAATATCTGCATCTTTATCTTGAAGTGCTTCATTGTAGTAACAGAGCTCGGTATTTAGTTATGCCGGGATCTTGTAAAAAGACTATCCCAAACAAATATACTGATTAGGTTGATGAATAATCCTCCCACTACGACGAGGCACTACCTGTGTCTATGTACTAGCAGTAACACGTTGTACAAAATAAGAACCCTATGCATCAGCACCATGTTCTTGATTTTTACTTGTCTCGATAATGCTCCCACTATGACATGGTAATAGGATATTAGTGATTTGTTCTTTTGTTCTACTGGTATTTTCTCTCAGTTCTTCTAGAACAATTTTGTTATTAGGCTTGTGATCCATAATATAATTCTCTTATAAGAATTGGGCATTGGTGCTAACAATGATCTTCTGTTCCTTAAGAATATAAAACAAACTAACCTTTGTTCCCTTGGGATATCCCACAAAGAAACAGACTTCTGTTTTCGGTTCTAACTTACCCATATTCCCTTTCAGCACATATGCTGGGTACTCTCAAATTCGATTGTGTTTCAGACTAGGCTTATGCCTGGTCCACAATTTTGTGAGAGTAGAAGGAACTGACTTAGAATGTATCAAGTTTAGAATGTAAGTTGATGTCTTTATAGCAAGTCCCTAAAATAAATAGGGTAAACCTAAATAACTCATCATGGACCTTACCATCTGCATAGGAGTTCTATTCTTTCTTTCTGTTACACTATTCTGTTGCGGAGTGTTAGGTGAGTCAACTGGGATACAATCTCATCGGATTATAGGTAATCCTTAAACTCTCCAAAGAGGTATTTCCCACTATGGTCGGACCGTAGCGATTTGATACTTTTATCCAAACGCTTCTCTGCCTGTGACGCCCTGTCCTCCAGGCACGTCGGGACACATATAAATATAAATAAAGTGATATTCTAGCCATTCATTCATATTTACATCCGTTAGTTATTACATCATAAAGGAGTTCTAAATCGTTCAAAGTACTTAACTATTACAGTTTTACCAAAAAAATTTAAAAATTACACTAAGCACGAGAGAACTGAATATAAGAACAAATGCAGAGGTCTTAACTCCTTAGAATGGATCAGCAGAATCCACGTGCTCTTGAAACTCACCATGTTCTTTAAACTATTCTTCTTCCTATGGGATGACTTCCTTCAAGAACTCCTCCTCACCTGTGGCACGAATGCCATAAGCCAAGATTCAGAAGCAAAACACTTTAATCTTCTAACTAATCTCACGTCACAAAATTCACCACGACGCATACCATATAATACCCAGTATAGTTTATAGTTAAGGAGACAGACAATTTATTAAAGAATAGCAGATAAGTCAATAACATGTGCATATGAGATGCCGTGTATGAAATACAAATGACCAACCCAACATATACCCAGATTTTAACAGGAATTCCACATCGGGAATCACTAGAGTAGACTTTCACGGGTATTTGTGTTGGCCTAGCAAGGCTTCAATGACCGATTTTGATTATAACAAACCTATGTTTCTAATTGTGCATATTGAGATTGTTTACAAGAAATATACGCTTAGCACAATTCAAGATACAAGCCATTGTTTATACTTATCTGCTCAACAAGAAATATACGCTTAGCATAATTCCAAATCAAGTTCTTTTGCGACAAGCTTTTGAAACAAATGCAAGAGTTGAAGAAGAAATAGAAGAACAAGTTATGTAATTTTATTTTTAGGATTCTTGCACATTCACTTTATCTCTTGTATATTTCTTTGAAGCTCATAGGAATCCTAAAAGTCATAAAAATATTTTTCCAAATAAAAAAGCGATCAAAATATTTTTGAAAAATAAAAATATGAATTTTTGAATGTCCAGTCGACTAAAGAGTTGTCCCCAGTCGACTGAGTGAACTGACCAAAATTGATTTTCAGATCTAAAACAGGTTAGTCGACTGACCCTTGAGGTCTAGTCGACTAAAGTCAAGTTCAGTTGACCGAACTAGTTTCATCAGTCAACCAAACATGCTTAATTTTGAATTTCTGCTGAAAACGGCTAGTTTGACATTATCCTATTTAGCCCAACGGCTAGTTTGATTTTGAGGCCTATAAATAGAGCCCTTGAGATCTTGTTTTACTCACTCAAAGCCTCTCAAATATTCTCTCATATACAACCTCTTTGTGCTTCAAATTCTTGAGTATTTCATTCATACATTTGAGAGAAAATCATTAGATTTCTTGTTGTGCTTCATTGTTATATTTCTTGAGAAGTGAGTTTATTGCTTTCATTGTTTGTACTTATCTGCTCATTAAAGGAGTATTCATTTTTACTTCTTCTTCTTGTCATTCCATTATTTTTGAGAAAGACATTTCTCAAAAGAGATTAATCTGCCTACAAGGATTGGGTTCTTGAGAATGGTATATTCTTAAGAAAGGCTACTCCGTCTAGACTAAGGAGAGAGGCTACTCCACCTATTGAAGGAGAGGTAGTAAGAAATTTTCATAGCGGTTGGCTTGAGTTAAGAACGTAGGCCGTAGTGCCGAACCTTGTAAAAATCGTAGTGCTCATCTTCTAGCTTGCTCTTTTTTTATTTACTTTTGCTTCTAATCACACATGTTTTCACTCAAATTATTCATTATTTATTTCATCATTTGATTAATTCTCTTTGCAAGTAATATTATTGCAGTTTAATTGTCTATCAAGAAACTAGTCTACTTGCAAATTAAAATTGAAAACTATAAATTTTTAAAACAAGAATAGTGTTTTAAACATACATTTGCACTTGAATATTTTATTTCTCGCATTCTTTAAAGCTAGAAAGTTTTTGAATCATTTCATTTTACTTTGTCTGAAATATTGTCAAATTAATATCTTAAACTAGAAGTCATATTTGAGAAATAAAGGCTATACTTTAAATTGTGAAAACAAGTAGAGTGTAGTATTTGATTAACATGAAGTTTTATCTACACTTGTACTTAAATTTTTTAACAAAAGTTTTGTTTATAAGTTCAATACAAATTTTCTTGTGATTTAGATAAGTAGTATTCTTGTAAAGTAAAAGTCAGACACTTGTGTTTGAATAGTTGATCTAAAATTTTTAAAATACCCAATTCATCCCTCCCTTTTGGGATCACACACATACTATCAATTGGTATCAAAGCTAATCACATTATTCTTAACAAGTTTATGTGAAAAAGATCTATGACAGGTATTGGTGTATTCCCTTTTGGAGAAGGTTAGTCCTCCACATGGCCTCCAATCTTTAGTGGTGTTAATTACACCTTTTGAAAGCAAAGAATGATAATATTCATTCAAACCATGGATTGGAGAGCATAGAGGGTAATCATGCAAGGTTACTTCACTCTCACTAAGACTGTAGAAAGTAAAGAGGTTCCTAAATTAGAAGAGAAAATGAATGAAAATGATATGAAACAACTGCAAATAAACTCTAGTGCTATGAATGCATTCTATTGTGCTTTAGACGCAAATGAATATAATCGAATAATGACATGTAAAAGTGCAAAAGAGATTTAGGAAAAATTAGAAGTTACTTATAAAGGCTTACAAGATGTTAAAGGCTCTAGGATTGATAGATTAATTAGTGAATATGAAAGTTTTAAGATGCATGATGATGAAACTACATCTAGAATATATATTCTCTTTACTCATATTATAAATTCTCTTAATACACTTGGAAAAACTTACCAATCTTATGAGCTTTTAAGGAAAGTACTCAAAGCCTTGCCACCTATATGGGAAGCTAAGGCTACAGCCATATCCGAGGCAAGAAATCTAAGGGTGATAACCTTGGATGAACTAATTGGCTCACTATTGACCTACGAGTTCAAGATAAATGAAAGAGTCAACGAACAAAGTAAGGCCAAAAAGTCCATTGCTCACAAGGCTTCAAAAGATAGCTCCAGTGATGAAGACGAGGAAATCAATGATGATGACATGGCCCTCATCACAAGAAGATTTGGAAAATTCCTCAAACAAGACAAAAGGCTTTCAAGAAAATCCTGAGGTACAAAGTTCAACAAAGAAGACTCAAGTAAACTAGATCTCAAGAAAGAACCACTCACTTGCTACAATTGTAACATGACCGGGCACATCAGGCCGGAATGCCCTTTACTCAAAAATGACTCAAATAAGAAAAAAAATCCATGAAAGCAACCACGTAGGATGACTCGGATTCAAACGAGTCAAGCACTAGTTCAAGCGACGAAGAAATGGCTAACTTCTGCTTGATGGCAAGTATAGATAAAGAGGTAAGTTCCCATTCAAATTCATGTAATGAATCTAGTTCGTCTTATACTATGCCTTCATACGAAGAACTTAAAAATGAAATATTTAACTTACATAAAAATCTTTTAAAATTGAAAAAAAAATTAAAATTGAAAAATAAAAATAAAAGTTTTTCTAAAGAAATTGTGGAATTAAAAATTTTAAATGAAAATACAAAAAATGAAAAAGAAAATATTTTTAAAGAGCATGGTTTACAAATTGAATGTTTGGAAAAAGAAAAACTTATCTTAAAGGTTAAATTTGATAAATTAACAAAAAATTTTGAAAATGAGATTTCAAATTTAACAAAAAAAAAGATAGGTTAAGAAAAGAACTTACAAACTTAAAAGGTAAAATATTGAAAATAATATCACTTGTGAACTAAAAAGAAAAGTAGAAGACTATTTAAAAATTATTTATAAATTCACAAATAGAAAAGACAATTTTGAAAAACTTTTAGGAGTACAAAGAAGATCATTAAATAAATAAGGAATTGGATACAATGGAAAAATAAAACTCAAATCCAAAAATTATTTTGTGAAAGAATCAAAAAACTTTTCAAGCACATTTTCTAAAAATGCTTATGAGAATGTAACTTATTTTCAATGCAAAAGAAAATGACATATTAAATTTGATTGCCCATTAAAAAGAAATAATGGGGTCACAAAAATAGTTTTGCGAATAAAATAGACTAATCCTAGAGGACCCAAAAAGAATTGGGTACCAAAAAAATCACTTGAATTGTTTTGTTGGTATACTTGAGATCCTCGTCATCAAAAGAAAGATGGTATTTGGATAGTGGATGCTCAAGACATATGACGGGCGACAAGACTAAATTCTTAACCTTAACACCTAAGAATGGAGGTCATGTAATATTTGGAGACAACGTAAGAGGTAAAATTATTGCTATAGGTAAGGTCGTTAAAAATTCTTCCCTATCTATTGATAATGTACTCTTTGTCAATGGTCTCAAACATAATCTCTTTAACATTAGTCAATTATGTGATAAAGGTTATAGTGTAAAATTTCTGCATGATTCATGTGTTATTGAAATCAAAGAAAATAATGAAGTTTTATTTGTTGCAAAGAGATTTGAAAATATTTACACTATCGATTTTGAAAGTTAACATTCTCGAAATGTTAAATAATTTTTTTACTAGAAATGAAACTAGTTGGTTATGGCATAGGAGGTTAGGTCATGTTAGCATAGATCTTCTATCCAAACTTGTCAAGAAAGATTTGGTTAAAGGCTTGCCTAAGACTAAATTTATTAAAGACAAAGTTTGTGATGCTTGCCAATTTGGTAAGCAAGCCAAAACAAGTTTAAAAAAAAACAAGAAATTTCTACAAATGGGCCACTATAATTACTTCATGTTGATTTATTTGGTCCAATGAAACCCCAAAGTCTTAGAGAAAAAGCATATTATTTTGTAATAGTTGATGATTTTTCACGTTAGACATGGGTTTTATTTCTTGCATTAAAAGATGAAGTATGTCATGTATTTGCTAAACTTTGTAAGAAAATTCAAAATAAAAATGGCTATACATTCGTAGTGATAGAGGAGAAGAATTTAAAAACAAAGATATTGAAAATTTTTGTGACCACAATGAAATTTCTCACAATTTTTCTGCACCTCAAACTCCTCAACAAAATGGGGTTGTTGAGTGCGACATCCGGAACCTTGTAATTTTGAGATGTTTATATACGTGACGTTTTTATTCCAGTATATGATAGCATCGATGCATGATTTATGCTTTAAAGTTGTAGAAAAGCATGTATAGATGTGTTACACGCTTTTCAGAGTTTGGTAGGAGCTCTTTTTGCTTGTATTTGGACCAAAAATCATGTTTTACTTCACGAAACCGAGACCAAAACCAAAACAGAAATTCTAGTAGCCTTATACTAAGGTTCGGTCGACTGGGGGGTCCAGTTCAGTCGATTGAACTGGTTTTTGTGAGTTCGATCGACTGAATAGAGGGGTTCGGTCGACTAAACTTGGGGTGGTGCGCGAGTTTCGAGGGGCTTCAGTCGACTGAACTGCCTTTTTGGGCTGTCTATATATATTTCCAGGGGCTTCAATGTTTGGAAAGGTTTTATTCTTCCATTTTCTCCTCCTTCTCTCTAGATTTGTGGACCCAGGGCTTAGGTTTTTGTTGATTCCTTTGCGGATTCTAGCTATCGAGGCTGAGGGTTTCGCATATATCTGGACAGATTCTTGTTCTGACGCCGTTCAATTTTGAGACGTCGAGTTCTTGACTCTCTGAGGTAGGATTCTAGACCCGACTGTTGTATTAGGGTGATATAAGTAATTGTGTATGCTTTCACCGGGTAGAAATGCATCAAACGTGATTTTCATGCCTAAACCTTGGTTTTGGGTAAACGTCGGGTTTTTACGCCTTTTCTCAGTTATATGCATGTTTCGGCTACGTGGTATCCATGTTTTCAAAAGAAGGTTTGGAACTAACCCGCGGGGTTGAGTCTCACCTTTTAAACATTTTGTTGGAAATGGGTTTTGATCTCCACTTTGATGGATGGGATCTCTTTTATACATGTGGTGCATAAACTGTTTTGTGGGTTTTTTAAATGTTATCCCTAGATGCACCGTTACAGTGGCTTTGGTTGAGTTGGGCTTCCATTGCTCCTTGGTGTATGTCCGAAAATATGCACAACGTAGGTGCTCTGTACCTTCGGGTCAGTCCCCGTAAATTGAGTGTATTGGGTGCTTTGTACCCTCGGGCTCAGGTCCCGTAAATTAAGCAGTAGGTGCTATATACTTTCGGTCGTAGAAATCCATAAATTGAGTGGTTGTGTGGGTGCTCTGACCCTCAGGCGTGACCCGTAAATTGAGTACGTTGTTGTGACTCTGTATAGAGCTTGTCATTACCAAACCTGTGGGTTCAGGGTAATGGATGAGAGTCTATAGTTCTTACCTTTGTCTGTAGGGCAGAGTCGGTACATAGGATTTCATTTACATATTTTCTCCTCGGTTGCATATGGCCTGAGTTGAGCTTATTATTTGTTTACAGCTTTCTTCTTAACTGTGGCATGATATCAGTTAGGATGATATGCATAGTTTGAAGGATGAAAAATATGTGTTTTATGAGATAAAACCATTTTTGAGGTCCGTGGAGGCTTGATGGAAAACTTTTGATTTTTGGAAAGAAAAACCTTTTTCGCTCCTGTGGTTGAACCCGTGTGTGTGATTACATAGCCCGCTTTACAGCTTACTATCCATGTTCTATTAGAATTCGGCTCACGGTGTGGAAATTTTCTGAAAAATATTTTTAGGTGATCATGACGAGTTAACCTAGTTGCAGTAGTGATGGAAGACTTTCTGTAATTTTTTCTATTGTTGTACATGCACTTTTACATGTAATGCCTGTGATGGCCAATTTTGTACGCCTTGAGGCGATACTATTATTCATGTATGAGATTGCATAATTTACAGTTTTATGAGAGTTGAACTATGAAAATTTTATCCAAATGTTGTTTATTTTGATATTCAACTGCAAAAAAAAAACTTATTTTTCATAAATGGGTGTTTTGGTGGGCTTTCACGTGACCTGGATGTTGGGGCGTGACAACTTGGTATCAGAGCTCTGGGTTCGAATACCTATGAACCATGAGAAAAAAGGTACATCACCTTATGAGAATGTATGTGTGCTTGATTGCACATGTTATAGCGTTTTCCTAACATAGCATGATAGCTTGTGGTGTATACGTGGGTATGGAGATTGGACCTTAAGATTGATTAGTCTTGCTTTCAGGTGTTTGGATTAACATACTTGGGAGCCATGTTAGAGACGCGTTTTGCGGACGTGATTTCTAGCAAGGAATCTAAGTAGGTTATCCAGAGAGATGAGTCCTTCTTGTCGGTTCTCCTCGGTATGTGAGATGTGATGACCTGATGTTACGTGGCTATGTGTTAGCATGTTTATCTGTCTTTTACGTTAGCAATAACATGGTGTGTGGATTCTTATCCTGTTATGTTGCTTTCGTATAGAGTTATGTCCACGCGGGGAGGACGAGGCCATGGCCGTGGCCGTGGTTCTGGCCGAAGGGACGTTCCAGTCCCAGATATTGGAGATGCTAATGCACCCCAATGACCTGTTGCGTGAGATGGTCGGCTCCATCCAGCAACTGGCTGAGGCTTCTAGGATGAGAGAGACCATACCTAAGCCGAGAGCGACAGTTGCGATGCGTGAGTTTCACCATCTGGACCCTCCAACCTTTTTTGGGATCCCAATTCCATAGTTGCCACTGAGTGGCTGGAGCTGGTTACTAGGATCCTTGACTCGCTTCAGATCGAGGAGGATGATCTGAGGGTTATATCTGCCGCCTTTCATCTAAGAGGGAGTTCTCACATGTGGTGAAAGTTTGCCAAGACCATAGTGGCATGCACCTGGGATGCATTCACGAAGGTATTTTTGGAGAAATACTTTCCAGTGACTTTGAGGGATCGCTACAGAGAGGACTTCCTATTTCTAACACAGGGGACGATGACAGTTCTTGAGTACGAGGCTGAGTTTACTAGCCTGTCTAGATTTGCACAGGAGATTGTGCCTACTGATGAGTTTCGTGTGAAACGGTTCGAGAGGGGTTTGAGACCCGTTATTCGAGATAGAGTGTCCGCACTCAGGCTATAGGTTTTTACAGAGTTAGTGGAGACCGCCATGAAGGTGGAGGATACTCTGAATGAGACGCGCCAAGATAGAGACAGTCGGGGACAACAAGGTGGGGGACGCTCACAGGATTAGGGGCGCATGGAGAACAAGCGCCGACGGGCATTAGGTCCGAGTTCTCATCCGGTGGGGTTGTATCCGCCACAGTCTTCTACATCTAGGACTCCCGTAGCTTCAACGGGAAGGTCAGATCAAAGGGCTCTTTGTCATAAATGCCAACAGGCAGGGCATTCATGCAGCGAAGTTCAGGAGTGCAGCGCCCGTTCAGGCCGGGTCACAGTTACAGTCGCATGTGCAAGAGAAAGGATCACCGATATGTTTTGAGTGTGGGTAGTCTGGGCACATCAGGAGAAACTGTCCTAAGGGAGGGAGCATTCAGAGTACAGTAGAAGCACCAGCTGTTCCATCAGACCAGGGGAGACATATGTATTCACAGCCTAGAGCTCAGACGTCCCGTTTTGCTGAGGGAGAAGCTTTAGTGCAGTTGGGCAGGCAGTCGGCAGTGCAAGGCACAGTGGACCGGCCAGACCTTACATTCTTGCAGAGCCCATTTCTTCTAGAGCACCGGTTGGTCCCGATGCTGCTGTTACCACCTCCCTGATAAGAGGTACTCTTCTAGTCTTTAGATCATGGGCCAGTGTTCTTATCGACACTGGAGCATCACGCTCATTTATATCATCTGCTTTCGCATCTTCTTTGGGGTTGCAAATGGACTGGTTGGGTGGTACCTCATGTGTAGAGACCCCGGTGAGTGGGAGTGCGGAGTTGAGCCTTGTTTATAGATCTTGCGTGTTGGAGGTCGTCGGTCGTTTCTTAGAGTTTGACCTTGTTATTCTAGACAAGACTGCATTCGACGTCATTCTAGGGATGGACTGGCTGACCACCTATCGCGCCTTCATCGATTGTGATCGACGGAGAGTGACGATTTGTACACTGGCAGGAGATAGTTTATGTTTTGTGGGAGATCAGGACGAGGGTTTGAGGTCTTTACCCAGTATTGTGCGAAACCAGGGCAACTTGAGTTTTCTTTTCTCAGGTCTTATGTTGGACGAGGAGGTTGGAGTTCGAGGAGAGTTACCTCCGGTGGTGTGCAACTATCCTGATGTCTTTCCTGATGATTTGTTCGAGTTGCCACGGAGCCGTGAGGTAGAGTTCTCTATTGATCTAGTTCCCGGAGCTGCTCCCATTTCTATATCGTCTTATCGCTTTGCATTCCCTGAGTTGCGTGAACTCAAGGTGTAATTGCAGGAGTTACTTGACAGGGGGTTTATACGCCCGAGTACTTCTCCGTGGGGAGCTCCTGCTCTTTTCACGAAGAAGAAGGATGGATCGTTGCGTTTATGTATTGACTATAGGAAGCTGAATCAGGTGACAGTGAAGAACAGGTATCCGATGCCGTGAATAGATGACTTGTTTGAATAGCTGAGGGGTTCGAGTTGTTTCTCGAAGACAGACTTGAGATCAGGATATCACCAGTTGAGGATTAGGGACGAGGACATAGCGAAGACTGCTTTTAGTACTCGCTATGGTCACTACGAGTTTTTGGTCATGCCGTTCGATCTGACGAACACGCGTGCTACGTTCATGGGTCTGATGAACCGGATCTTCCATCCTTACTTAGACAGTTTTGTGGTGGTGTTTGTGGATGATATTCTGATATATTCATCCATTAGAGAGGCACATGAAGATCACCTGCGGATCGTTCTACAGACCTTGAGGGAGCACTGCTTGTACGTGAAATACGAAAAGTGCGAGTTCTGGATGACTGAGGTGAGATTTTTGGGACATGTGGTGTCTACTGACGGAGTTGTCGTGGATTCGTCGAAGACAGATGCTGTGATAGCTTAGGAGCGATCGAAGAATGTCTTCGAGATTCGTAGCTTTCTGGGCTTAGCAGGGTATTATCGGCGGTTCGTGAAGGACTTTGCTAGACTCGCTACACCAATGATGCGTCTGACACGGAAGGGAGCTGTGTTTGCTTGGAGTGAATCCTGTGAGTCAGCTTTCTAGGAGATAAAGATGAGGCTGACTAGTCTACCAGTGTTGATCATTCCAGAGTGAGGCTTGGGATATACTGTATACTGTGCCGCTTCCCATAACGATCTTGGATGTGTTTTGATGCAGGAGGGTAAGGTTAAGCCTACAGTTCCCGACCGTTGAAGATGCACATGCAAAACTATCCTACATATGACTTGGAGTTGGCAGCCGTGGTCTTTGCTTTGAAGACATGATGTCACTATCTATATGGTGAGCATTTTGAGATTTTTTCCGATCACAAGAGATTAAAATACTTATTTTCGCAGAAGGACCTGAACTTGCACCAACGACGGTGGATGGAGCTGTTGAAGGATTATGATTTTGATTTGCAGTATCATCCAGGAAAGGCCAATGTCATGGCAGACGCGCTTAATAGGAGATCTCATGGGTTGTTAGCTTCTGTGGCTGTACATGAGTGGGAGCATGTCACGATAGACTTCGTGTCAGGACTTCCTCGGTCACCTAAGGGGCACGACATTGTTTGGGTGGTGGTTGATCGGTTGAGAACATCTGCACACTTCCTACCCATCAGAGTGAAGGATTTAGTGGAGAGACTGAGTCAGTTGTATGTTAGAGAGATGGTCAAGTTGCATGGAGTGCCGGTGTCCATTATTTTAGACAGAGACTCGCGCTTCACATCACGTTTTTGGCAGAGTCTACAGGAGGCCTTGGGGATGAACTTGATGTTTAGTACTGCTTTTCACCCCCAGACGGATGGCCAGTCCGAGAGGACTATACAGATTTTGGAGGATATGCTGAGATCATGTGTCCTTGATTTCAGAGGTTCATGGGAGGATCATCTGCCGTTGGTAGAGTTTGCATATAATAATAGCTATCAGTCCAGTATTGGGATGGCACCGTATGAGGCTTTGTATGGTAAACCATGTAGATCGCCCGTATGTTGGACAGATGCGGGAGAGACCACAGTCTTGGGACCAGACATGGTATGGGAGATGATAGAGAGAGTTGCTGTGATACGCCAACATCTACTGACAGCTCAGAGCCGTCAGAAGAGTTATGCAGATCAAAGGAGATGACCTTTGGAGTTTGCAGCGGAAGATCACGTGTTTCTGAAGGTCTTGCCACGTAGAGGTGTGATGAGGTTTGGTCGTAGCAGGAAGCTATCGCCGCGTTTCATTTGACCATTTGAGATCCTTGATAGGATAGGTGAGGTTGCTTACCGTTTGGCGTTGCCACCTCAGTTAGCATCAGTGCATAACGTGTTTCACGTTTCTATGCTTCGAAAGTATGAACCTGATCCTTCACATGTGTTAGATTGGGCTGAGCTGCGGATTGATGAGGGTGCCATCTATGAGGAGCGACTAGTGAGGATTCTTGATACAAAGGATCAGGTGTTGTGGGGTAGAACAATTGCTTATGTCAAGGTCCATTCGCATCATTGCGGGGTGGAGGAAGCGACATGGGAGCTTGAGTCTGGGATGCATGCTACATATCCATACATGTTTATCTCGTGACCTTGTTGTGAATTTTGGGGGGCAAAATTCCTTAAGGGGGGAGAGTTGTGAGACCCAAAACCTTGCAATTTTGAGAAGTTTATATACGTGACGTTTTTATTCCAGTATATGATAGCATCGATATATGGTTTATGCTTTAAAGTTGTAGAAAAGCATGTGTAGATGTGTTACACGGTTTCTGGGGTTTGGTAGGAGCTCTTTTGGCTTGTGTTTGGACCAAAACTCATGTTTTACTTCACGAAACCGAGACCAAAACCAAAACAGAAATTCCAATAGCCTTTTACTGAGGTTCGGTGGACTGGGGGGTCTAGTTCAGTCGACTGAACTGGTTTTTGGGAGTTCGGTCGACTGAACAGAGGGGTTCGATCGACTGAACAGAGGGGTTCGGTCGACTGAACTTGTGGCGGTGCGCAAGTTTCGAGCGGCTTTAGTCCACTGAAGCTGCCTCTTCAGTCTACTAAACTTCCTTTTCGGGCTGTCTATATATATTTCCAGGGGCTAGAGTGTTTGGAAAGGTTTTATTCTTCCATTTTTTGCTCCTTTCTAGATTTGTGGACCGGGGCTTGGGTTTTCGTTGATTCCTTTGCGGATCCTAGCTATCGGGGCTGAGGGCTTCACATATATCCGGACGAATTCTCGTTCTGACGTTGTTCAGTTTTGAGACGTCGAGTTCTTGACTCTTCGAGATAGGATTCTGGACCCTACTGTTGTATTAGGATGATATATGTAATTGTGTATGCTTTCACCGGGTAGAAATGCATCAAACGTGATTTTCATGCATAAACCTTGGTTTTGGGTAAACATGGGGTTTTTACGCATTTTCTCGGTTATATGCTTGTTTCAGGTACATGGTATCCATGTTTTCAAAAGGAGGTTTGAAAACGAGGCATTTTGTGAAAATGTTGGAAAACATGATTTTGGAGGTTTGGAACTAACCCGCGGGGTTGAGTCTCACCTTTTAAATGTTTTGTTGGAAATGGGTTTCGATCTCCACTTTGATGGATGGGATCTCTTTTATACATGTGGTGTATAAACCATTTTTGTGGGTTTTAAAAAAATTTTCCCTAGATGTACCATGATAGTAGGTTTGGTTGAATTTGGCTTCCATTGCTCCTGGATATAAGTTCAGAAACATGCGCAGCGTATGTGCTCTGTCCCTTCGGGTTAGTCCCCGTAAATTGATTGTATTGGGTGCTTTATACCCTCGGGCCTAGGTCCCGTAAATTAAGCAGTAGGTGCTCTGTACCTTCGATCGTAGAAATTCGTAAATTGAGAGGTTCTGTGGGTGCTCTAGACCCTCGAGCATGACCCGTAAATTGAGTATGTTGTTGTGACTCCGTATAGAGCTTGTCATTACCAAGCCTGTGGGTTCAGGGTAATGGATGAAAGTTCATAATTGTTACCAAAAGGAAACATTGAACTTGAGTTTATACGCACCGACTACCAGTTAGCAGACATTTTCACAAGACCTTTAAATGAAGAAATAATATGCTTTATTAGAAGAGAACTTAGTATGTTATGTGCTCCAAATTGATGATTTATATGTCATACTAACCATGTCTTTTACTGCATTTCAAGATGCATGATGGTTCTTTCTTTAATAAGAATCTGTGTCAACACAAAGTGAATTTGTGTCAACACAAATGTGAAAATGTGTCGA
>JAOTRH010085821.1:0-16871 GCA_034768845.1 Heliamphora exappendiculata | reverse complement strand
TATGTTATTATTATCCGGCGTGTGTAGGTGTATGATTGTAATAGTATTCTCTAAATTGATTATAAATAAGAGCTCGCATACCCATTAGGGTACGGCTTTCCATTATTCTTAACAAAGCTCAATCGTTCGACCTACAAATCCTAAGGCCGAAGGGTATGATTCGTCTGTTGCTGTTTAGGAGATGGAGAATGCACATGTACTTATGTGGTTCATAACTCTATGAAGCCAATTATTGGCATGAATTTCTCCAAATATATAACCGCCAAACAAGTGTGAGATTATTTCCAGAATATGTATCTTACATCCAATTTTGCCAAATAATATGAATTAGAGATGACTATTTGAAGTGCCAAGCAGAATAACAAATCCATCCAAGAATTTCACAATGAGATGACAATTTATTGGGATCAATTGGCACTTATAGAACCCTCAAACTTGTAGCTCCTTAATAGCTAGATTCAATATCGAGAAAAGCAAAGGCTAGTACAGTTTCTTAAGGTACTATGTGATCAGTTTGAGCCACTTCGCCAAGCCATTCTCCATCGTTCCCCATTGCCCTTCGTTGATGGGGTTGTTCGCGAACTTATTGCCGAAGAGACAGTTCAAGTTTGCTCAGATGGCCATTCCCACTCAGTCAGTCTTCGTCACCCCGTCCTTCATCAGGAGGCATTACTTCTCACCTTTCACTACTGCCTACTCCTCTCCTCATCTGCTTCAAGTCACAAGAAAACCAAAATCACGGGTTGCTATGGATGAGTGTGGCTTTTGTCATCAGAAGGGCCATTGAAAGACTGCATGCATTAAGTTGGCATAGAAAAACCATTCTTCCTCTCATACATCTTCCCATACCTCTGTTCCAATCTATCGCCCCCTGCTACTCTTGCCACACCTGCATCCACTGGATCTACTTCCCCCCCATACCAGGCTTTGCTTAACTAGTTTCATCAATTTCAGGCTATGCTTGCATCTCCCGGGAATTAGTCACATGCTTCAATGGCTATTTCTCAATAAGGTTCTCATAATTCTTACTTTTCAGGTGTTTTCTCCTCAAGTTGGATATTTGATTATGTTCTTCCCACCATATGACATCAAATTTGTCTTGTCTTCACAATTGTGTTTCCCCTTCGTCTCCTATCATTGTTCTCACTGTCCATGGTTCTTTTATGCATGTTTGATTGGCTCGGTTGTCCTCTCTACTTCATCCACTTTGTCTATTCCTGATGTTTTTTATATACCACAGTTATATGCCAGTCTACTGTTTATTAGTCAGCTTTTTTAATTTGGTTTTGATGTCCTTTTTTCTTCTATTGGTTGTGTTGTTCAGGAACGAACGTCACAGAAGTATATCGGGATCCGGCATAGAGCTGGTGACCTTTACATTCTAGAGAGCTTGCATATTCCCGTGACGTCCAATGCTCCCATATTTTCTTTTTTCTTAGATCAGCATTCTTCCCCTTTTTATATTTGGCATTCTCGATTGAGCCGTTTGTCCAGTGACTGTTTAAAAATTTTAGTTCAACCTGATAGTTTAGTAAAGTGTCTCTTAGTGATATTTCTAAGTGCAGTAGTTGTAAATTTGCAAAAATATCAACTTTACCTTTTAATAAAAGTACATCTATTTCTACCTCTCCTTTCTCTATTGTCCATATTAATATTTGGGACTCTTCTCCCATTGCCACCAAGAGTGGCTCCGTCTATTATGTATTTTTTATTGATGATTATAGTCGGTTCTGCTGGGTATACCTTATGTCTCACGAGTCTGATTTCTTTCGCATTTATTATGAATTTGATTCTCTGGTTCACACACAGTTTTCTACCACTATAAAGAATCTTCGTTCAAAATTAGGTGAGGAATATTTTCTAACTGAATTTACAGACTTTTTGGCTTCCTCTGGCCCTATTCACTAGTCCTCATGTTCTAATACTCCAGCTCAAAATGGTAGAACTAAGAGAAAACATTGGCATATTCTTGACACAACTCGATCCCTTATTCCATTATCCTCTGTTCCTACTGTCTTCTGGGAAGCAGCTACGGCGGTGTATTTTCTCAATCGCATGCCATCTCCATTCTTTTTTGGGCTCTACCCTTATGAGAAGCTTTTTTATCACGCTCCCAATTACTCCTTTCTGCGTGTCTTTGGCTCCGTTTGTTTTGTTCTTCTCCACGAGAGCGCAACAAACTCAGTGCTCATTTTGCTCTCTGTCTTTTTAGGGTATAGCCTCCACTAAAAAAGATATCGGTGTTATGAGCGTCTCTATGTCTCGCGTCATGTTGTGTTTCTTGAGCGTCTCACCTATTTTAATCTTCCTCCCAAGTGCGCTCCTATCTCCAAAGACGACTTGGTTCATATTGATCCTTTTCTCCTTGATGTGCCCTTTGAGGAGTTTACTTTTACTATTGATGTCAATTATTTTCCACCTACCTCCCATCATTATCAACCTTCCTCTGTCCCGTTGATTTACCGCCGTTGTCTAGTTGCTCCTTCTCCACCTTTATCCACTAGCTCCGATCCTGCTCCCTCTACTCCTGTGGCTCCTGCCCCTTTTGACCATTACTACCCAGTGTGTACCCGTACTACACTGGTAAAACTTGGTTCCTCAATTACTTGTTTCTCCCCTTCCTGCCGTGCCTTTTTGACTTCTATTCACACTTAGTTTGAGCCTCAGACTTACATAATGATCCTAATTGGGTTAGTACAATGGTTGACGAATTATGTGCTCTTCAGATGACTGGTACTTGGATTTTGTTACACTACCTGCAGGTAAAAATATTATTGGATGTAAGTAGGTATATAAAGTCAAAACTCACTCTGATGTCTCTTTAGAACACTATAAAGCCCGTCTAGTTGCCAAGGGTTTTTCCCAAGAGTATGACATTGATTACAAGAAAATCTTTGCTCCAGTGACTAAAATAACCATTATTCGTACCCTTATCTCTGTTCTGTTGTTGTAATTCGTCGATGGCCTCTCTTTCAACTTGATGTCAAGAATGCCTTTCTCAATGGACATCTTAATGAGGAAGTTTATATGCATCCTCCGGGTTTCCCTCATCCTCCAGACTTAGTATGTCATCTCCGTCGTGCTCTTTATGGTCTCAAGCAATCTTCACGTGCCTGGTATGACTGTTTCCAGTCTATAGTTACATGAATTGGATTTCATTCTAGCCCACATGATTTCGCTCTTTTTATCCGTCGTACATCTGCTGGTATAGTTGTTTTCCTATTATGTGTGGATGACATGATTATCATTAGTTCTGATTTGGTCACTATATCTAAGGTCAAGGAATATTTGTTTTGGGAATTTGAGATGAAAGATTTGTGCACTCTCAATATTTTCTCAATATCGAGGTAGCATCTTCCTCTAAGGATTATTTTCAATCCCATGCTAAGTATGCTCCTGAAATTGTTCACTATGCCTGCCTAACCGATGATAAGATTATTGAAACTCCCATGATAAATTCTCTTCTACTAATGGTGGTCCTCTTAAGGATCCCTCTATTTATAAGGAGCTAGTTGGGTGTTTGGTCTATCTCACCGTGATCCGACCTGATATTGCATATGTTGTTCATGTCGTCAGCCAATTTGTCTTTGCTCCTCGCTCCACCCATTGGGCTTCTTTGCTCCGTATCATCCCTTATGTCTAGCATACAATTTTTTCGGAGTTCATTGTTATCTTCTACCTCCACTTTTAACTCTCCAGGCATATGTGGATGCTGATTAAGCTGGTGATGTTTCTGATCGCAAGTCCGTTTTGGCTTTTGCATTTTTTTCGGTGACTCTTATTTCCTGAAAGAGTAACAAACAGTCTGTGATTCCATATTTCGCTGCTGAGGCTGAATATTGTGCTATGGCCCATGCTATTGCTGAGATTGTATGACTACGGTGGCTTCTATCTGATTGGGATGTCTCTTCCACTTCTTCTACCTCCCTTTATTGTGACAATAAGAGCGCCATCCAGATTGTCCATAATTCCATGTTTCATGAGCGTACCAAACATATTGAGATTGATTATCACTTAGTCCATCACCACATTCAGTTAAGCACTATTAGCCTCTCATTTGTTTCTTCCTCCTTGCAGCTTGCTATTTTTTCACAAAGACTCACACTATGACGCTCTTTCGTTTTTTGTCAGCAAACTCTCGCTACTCTCTGGGCTCGCATCATGAGTTTGAGGGAGGGTGAAAGCATCCTTTTTCTGTTATTTTACATATAGCTAAAGGGTAGTTTAGTATTATTAGCATTATTAAGGTTTTCTATGATTTTTTTCTCTTTATATATATATCATGTATTTTATCATTAGGGTTTAAGCCTTTTTTGTTAGTTGCAATAATAATAATCTTTCTTCTTTGCTATCAGATACAAGCAACAAGGTTGTCAACGAGTAGCGGTGAAACCTCGAACAAGTCAAACCAAGGAAAACGAGCCATGTGATTCATGCAAGCTATCTCCCTCCGTCGATTTAGCCTATATAAAGGGCGCTTCTCATTTATTACAAATCTTAACCACTATTACCTTTTGGTCCTTACTGCCATCCTCATTTTTCCCTAAGGTTGTCAAAACTCATCACCTTCATCTCCACCTCCGGTGACTCCTGAGCAAAGTCGAGTACCTTTATTCTTCCAGACACCCGTCAACCCATACATCATTCGCATTACGCATTACACTCCATTGAGGAGACATATAGCGATCACTTGTCATGGCAAAAAGACGTATAACCTAAGGAGGCAACCCTTGTACCCTCCTAGTGGGGAAATAGAATACGAAAACCTCATAACCACATCAAACCTCTGAGGACCAGAAGAGCCCAATGTTCAAATGACTCTTCTTGATTAACTTCACTAAGTTCAAGGAAACATGGCAGATATGCAACAAACTCAAGAACTATTCATGAATACCATTCTATCCATGCAAAACTGCTTCGTTTTGCCCTCAACGGGTACCACTGCTCCAACCGATTCAAAAGAGGACCTTAGCCGACTGGAAGGTTCAAAAACAACGCTGCCACCAATGGTGTAGCGGTTTTAACGACCCAACAACAGCGAATGGTATGGGAACTACACCTAACAACCTACGAGCCGGAACAAATACCATTCCTCAAAGGGTTACTTCATTAGGGATCACATCAGCACTAACCCCGGTCAACCCTGTATATTCCAAACTCAGTAGACATGGTTGAGCAAACAGTTCATGCTGTTCTACAACAGGAACGGTCACCTTTACCCAAGGCACCAAACCTTTGACCTTCTTCACTCACCATCCCGTTGGAAATAGCGAACAAATTATATCCTAGGGGTACGTTCCCAAGTTCGATGAAAAAATAGGAAATGCATGAGAGCACCTAGCTTGCTTCTTGGATTCTCCAAGAGCCTTCAACAGAGATCACAGCTTGTGCCCAAAAGAGCTCTCCAAATCTCTCACTAATAGAGCCTATACCTAGTACAACAAGGGTGCTCTTGGGTTCGTTCATTCATGGGAAGACTTGGGGAAAAAGTTTCACTCTATGTTCTTCTATGTGGAAAAACAACTCACTACCGTTCATCTCATGATAGAGGTACAGAAGCATGGAAAAGACGTGTTATCCCTTGTACATTGTTTCGTGAAAAGGCCGTTGACATTCAACATCTAGTAGCCAAAAAAAGATGGCGAAAATCTGTATAGAAGGGATGCACGCTCAATACAAAGTACTCTTGGCTAGTCATCACTTCAAAGACTTCTCAAGCCTAGTCTAGCAGCAAGGAATCTCAGTGAGACGGTCCATATACCCCAGCACCGTCTACCAACTACCCATCATCATCGATACAACTCTTGGAAACACCCTCGTCGTAATGGTACAGCCTATAGTTGAGCTGAACTATAGTGTGATGGGTGATGGTACCAATATGATTTGGGTGAAGGAATTTTTTTGTGACTAGGTTGAATATGATGATCAACCTTTTATCTTGCCAATCAATTATGAATGTTATATTGTGAATATTTATTGAGTGAAGGGAAAAGATGATTACTCTTGATAGCTCTTAATTGTTTAGTTGTTTCCATTTATATAGTTCTCCTGTATTTATCGAGCTCGTGATTATGAAAGTTGACGCACTTTTATGCACAACATTTCAGGTGATCATGTATAGTGTTGTCCACAGCACAGCTGAAGTCCTGGAAATGGTTTTAATGAGCAGTGCTCATTGTGTGTATCTTGTAATGGTTCTGAACTAAAGTTGCATTAACTTACAAATGAATAATGCAAATGTAATGTAAGTGTACAGTCTTGCATATAACTGCCTTTGTATGAATGTTGGTTGGATTGTCATATGTTCAAGATGAATTTTATTATTATCTTGCTACGCAGACACCGTTGTTACATCTCACTTGGTGGTTGACAATGTTTAGTCACCTGAGTTGGGTTGTGACAGAACTGGTCGCAGTCTGCCAATGAAAAAAGCCAAGCTACTGTTGTAATAGCCTAAAAAATGTAAGGCCTCTACTGTAATGGAGGCCCTAGACAAGTACCTAAGTTGCCTAGGTTTTGAGTTGGCTATAATTACTCTCCTACCCTCTTGGCTCTTGCTATTTCTCCACATTCTAGTGTCTCACTTCACCTTGTACACTGGGTACGATCTCTTTCTAATGTTCTGCTCCCCTAGTTTTCTTTTCATCCCTTGTCTCACCACTTTTCTCATCGTCTTTCATCTTTTCTTCTCTTCACTTTTTTCTCATATCCCTCCGTTGGGATACTAGTTTCTTTTCTCAATCACGTTTTCTCTTCCCTCTCGTTCTCTCTCTTTCCTCTTTGTTTTCCGACAGGAGCACAAGCACATGAGACCAAGTGCCTTTGGCTGAGCCTCTCAGTGAACTGCAATTATATCCACAGCTCTTTCAATATTGAGTTTTTAATCATCTCCAACAATAAGTCTAGCATAATGAAAGGAATAGAATGCAATGCAACTTCTTGAGGTAATTTCTAAATCTTTAAATTCACTACCTATACATTCCAAGTACGCTGATGTATACCACCAATTTTAAAAAAGTTATAAACAAAAAGTAGCAGCATCCTATAAACCCACACAATGGGATTCAAGTCAACTGGTTGCTAGTCAACTAGTTGCATTAACTACCCAGCTCTTAAATACATCAAAACTACTTTTCAGCACGCACAAGTGATTATGATTCATTGGCAAGCTCCTCCTGGAGCAAAAGTTGAGGAGAAAGCTGCGGAAACACCTGGACCTTACTTTGTTTTAGAGTGATTTATCAGAAACAAACCACCAAAACCTTCCCACATGCTAGCCCACAGGCACCCATAAAAGGTACCAGAAAAACTACCATTCAGCATTCACAGGACCAAACATAGTGCATTTAGTTTTGTTTCTTGTTTATGTTTTTCTTCTAAGTTCTCAAAGCCAATTCCTTCCTCTTCTGTGTATAACTTAATCAAAGTAGGTGATATGTCTCTCAAACAATTGGGGTCAACAAAGGGCTGCATGGATTATTTTTAATATTCCACCCTATATGCTCACTTAAATTTAACGAATTCATAGTATTTTATTACAACATCTTATGATAATTTAGGTCTTCACTCCTAGCATTTACATTAATAGTGATCCTACCACTCTTTCTTACCGTTATATCTACCATTTTCAGTGTATATAACCAAACTATCTTAATATATCCTATCTAAACCAATCCTCAATTGATACTACTACTACCATTTCACAAACTATTTCAATTCTAATTCTATCTTTTCTAGTCTTAGTACACATCCATCTAAGCCGTCCTCATCTCTAGTTGCGAAACATTTTATCATATAAAATATTGCTACCCTTAATATGTTCTATAAATTTTTCATTTTTGGCATTCATAAATTGCATAATAGGCCAGAAGTACCCCTCAACTTAAACCAACCCACTTTTATTTTCTCAATCACATTATCTCCAACATTTCCATCCTTATTAATAATTAAACCTAAATAACAAAAGTGTTCACTCTTTAGTATGTCTTGGTTTTCAATCATTACTTACCTGCTACTTTTACTTCTATAGTTCTATTGTTACTAAAATTACATTCCACTATTCAACCTCAGGTTTACCTGCTAAATTTTAACCGAGTGTGCTCCTCTTGTTAAGTTCATCTATTAAGACAATATTATTTGCTAAGGAACATACACAATGGGAGATAATTTTGAATGTGTCTCATAAGTTTATTACTTCCAATGATTTACGTGGTTCTAAATTTAACAAATTAACAATTGAGCATGATTAAAGCTACATATCATTTTAGAGTATCAGACTATAGAAGCCTGTACTAGAATAGGATTAATGTTAGTATCCAATACATATAAAGCTAAAATAATGTCAACTATTTCATTACTACATGAAATCATATAGGAATGAAAAGAAATTAAACATAATAAAATACTAAATTCTAGTAGAGGTGGGGATTAAAGGCAAATAAAACATCTCGATAACAATAAAAAGAATAAGTGATTTAATCATATTTGTTTTACATTCTTCTCACTATCTCTTCTCATCTCTTTTTGTAATTTCTTATATCCTCCAATAAGTATAAGATTTCTCTATTGTTCTCAAATCTCTTTATCCCTCTCTTTTTCTCAATAAAAAGAAGTTTGACTGGTGTGCCCTCGTCTCCTGTCAAAACTGAAACCTGTGCTTAAGTTAAGAAGGGTTCATCGATTTTGAATATAATTTCTTCATTCCAATAGGTCATTTTGATGGAAACGATGCGAAATTCTATTCCTTAATTTCTCAATAGTGCTATTATATAACTCATCAGCTTAGTACCTCTATAGTTGTTGCAATTTTAAATACCACTTTTAAATTTATATATAAGTACTAATTAATTTTCCTCCACTCGTCGGGCATTTTGTTAACCTGAAACCCCTTCTCACATAAGCCTTTTCACGCCTTAATAAGGATACAATATGATCCTAAAATCTTACTTGATTTCATCCTCTTTAGTGAAATTTTAACCTCAAACTTTTATATTCTACAATAAAACAAGTATTCCCTAGTTTCATCAAAGTGACCATATTACTCTTTTCCTAAATTCTCTAAATGCATTTCATTTAACAAGTTTTCAAAATAGCCTTTCCAACATTGTTATGCTCGTCATCCTTCACTAACACCATCAAATCATCACTTCTTATACCCTTAACATGAGTACAATCCCTTGTTTCACTTTTTCTCAACTTTGCTAGTTTGTAAATATATTTTCTCCATCTTTACTGTCTAATCTTGTATAGAAATCATCGTAGGCTCTCAAGTTAACACATCGAACTGCCCTTTTAACCTCCTTTCCAGCCATCTCCTAAAATTTTCTTATTTCTAACATTTTACCCTGTTTCAAAGCATTCTTTTTTTGTATTTGTTACAACTTGTATCTCATTAATCCGCCACAAAGTTTCATTAGATACATGACCTTTTCCCTCCAACTCTTTAAGAACTTCTTTCAATAAATGCATTTTGCATTTGATTCCATGCTACTTGTTCAAATATTTTATCATTAAACTTCTCTAATATCTTATCTTTAAGATTCCACATCTAACATGTTTGTTCGATATTACTCTTGATCTAGGTAGTGGGTTAAATTCTCTCCAAAGATAATCTAACACACTATACACGTTAAATGATTTGTTTTCCCAATAAGAAAGTAATCTATTACTCTTAATTGACCCACTTTTAAAAGTTTGTGAGTGTTTTCCATCTTTTTAAAGAATATGTACTATAAGATCAAATGATAATCTGAAATATAAAATTCTCTCTTAAACCGCATTCCATTCACCAATTCCATATCCCACATGCACCCTCTTGTGCCCTTGCTCATTTTTTCTACATCTGTTAAAGTCTCCACCTAAAATTATATTCACACCTAAAGTATATCTTGAGTTATTCATCCATTTGATCCATAGTTTCTTCACCTTCCCACTTTCCTGTTCTACATGTGAAAGAAACAAATATGAAAGCCAGACACAAAAAACTCCAATAGCAGAATAGCTTAAAATACACAATAGCATGATTTTAAATAACAGGAGAAATAAATACCTGCTTGTCCTAGTATGAACGGGAAGCTGGATTTTCCTTGTCTCCAGACCTTCAAGCTAAATGTGCTGAGGGCTAGCAAAGCACCTCCAAAGAGCACGCCAGTGCTTAAGGTGGTAGAATTTCTTGTGAAAATAAAACCGGCAATCCCCCCACTTAGAACAAGCCCACCTATTGAACGATACAGTCAGTAAGTGAGAATGTACAACCCATTGACTAGGACATAAAACTAAGGTCTATGACCAAAAAAAAAACATCATAGAATTAATATAGACCACCATTATACTAATTTATGATACAGTTTTACATGAACACCCAAATGATTAGACAAAAGAATATGGGACTTCTGACTCAACTCATAGGTATTACGAACTTCAAGTGTGAACCTTGAGATGCAGGATGTTTAGGCCTTAAGTTCTTGGGTGATCTTTTCGATATTTTACATAAACACCAAAATGGTTAGACAAAAGAACACCAAAATGATTAGACAAAAGAATATGGGTCTTCTGAGTTCTGACTCAACTCATAGAGAAGATCACCCAAGAGCTTAAGGCTTAAACATCCTGCATCTCCTCGTTCACACGTGAAGTCCGTAATACCTAGCTCGAAGTTGGCCTTTTATTTATACTAGGCATCACATATTCAGTGCTACATTTGATGCAGATCATAGAAAGATTAATAATTAATATATATTATTATTATTAGAAGGAAATACTCTCACTTGGTCTCTTAAAGCCAACCGTAATTTTTTTTTTTCTTAACGAGGCTACCACTGTGATTTTAGATTTTTAAAATTTAAGGATATAAGGGTCACTAAATTCCAATGGTTAAATAACCACCCCCTTCTCTCTTTCTCTCATATCCTTAATTTCCTTCATTTTTCAATCCCACTACTTTTATCACATATTGACCTCTTACCATGAAAACCCCCTTTCACTTTCACTTTCTTTTTGCAATCTACTGTATTTGAAACCCTAATTTGTTTGATTTGATTTTGCACATGCATAGTGTGTCCACAGACTTTAGTACAAAGTAAAATTAAAGAAACAACAAACTTTGGAAGTTGATTGGTTTTAAACCAAACTCAACAGGGACCAATCAGAATCATGTGTAATCAAATTTTTAACCATGCTAGAGTTCTATTTTATATTAAGGGAAAATTACACTTACCTCCCCTGAGGTTTCTGAAAAAAACAGAAATGCTCCATCTGCTTTATGAAATGACACTGACCTCCCCTACTTTATCTGACAATATACACACACCTCCCCTCCGTTTTCTTTCTGTCACCGACATAACGGAAAACGTGACATTATATCTAATTTATTGTTGATTTTTCAATTTTATCCCTATTATTATGAGTAACTTTCCCATTTTACCCCTCTCCCACCCACTTCAACAATACCCTCTCTCTGTGTATGTGTGTGTGTGTGTGTGTATCCTTTCCAAATCAACCCATTAAATTTAAAACCAATTTGCAAAACCAAGCTTTCAATAGATTGAAGCTGAAAGAAAGCCAAATGAAATTAAAATTAGAACGACCCATTAATCCAATGCATCTTAAAGATCCAAATGAAAATTCAGGGAGATGTGAGATATGAACTCCCGAAGCCAGATGTGAGATGAAAATTCAAGGAGATATGAACTCAATTTCAGTTAACCCTAGCTTCCTTCCCCTCTGCTCGCAAAGTTCGTCTCTGTTTTCCCATAGCTACTGAGCTCGTCTCTCTCTCTCTCTCTCTCTCTCTCTCTCTCTCTCTCTCTCTCTCTCTCTAGGGGAGCAAATATGAGAAAACTCAAGTTTCATGAGAAAAAGCTGTTAAATCGTCGTCGGCCAAATCGTTTCATGAGAAGAAGCTGTTAAATCGTCGTCAGCTAAATTTAGAAGAAGCTGTTAAAACTCAAGTTTCATGAGAAAACTCAATCTTTGTCGGCCAAATCGTTTCGGTTCGTAACACTTGATTTTGCAATTCGAACAAACTCTCAAATTTGCAATTCGAACAAGCTCCCAAATTTTCAATCGTTTCGGTTCAATGTTACAACAAACTCTCAAATTTGCAATTCGAATACTTGATTTTGATATATATACACACACACACACACACGAATTGCCAAAGGGATTCACATTGATATAATCTACCAATTGTGATCTTCCAGGTAGATTTTCAAGCTCAGTAGCATTTCTTTATCAGATTCCAATGAATCTCCTTCAACAACAGTACCTATATTAATTTTTTTAAAAATTAAGCCCGTCGTTCACTGTGTTTGTAATTCCCCCAACTCTAACCCATTTTCATTGTTGTTTGAACAAGGGGCATGGACTGAAAATTAGGATTTGGGATTAGGTTGAAGAAGGGTATTTATGTCTTTTACATAAAAAGTTAAACGGAATTAGTTTTTTTCACTAACAAGGGAGGTCAGTGCCATTTCATAAAGCAGATGGGGTATTCCTGTTTTTGTCAAAAATCTCAGGGGAGATCTTAGTAATTTACCCTTATATTAATTATTTAGACTAGTACTAACCTCGTTAATATTTTACATTCTTGAGTTTTTATGCTTCATTGGTTAGGGTGTTTTGATTGATCTCCTAATTACTCATATGGTTTTTATTTGTTTCAGATGATTTTTATAAGTTCGAAGTCTTAATTTCCAAAATAGCAAGTCCACGTCCTTTTTGATTTAGAAATCCCTTAAAATGCATAGACCACATGTTGTGGAGAATATTGTGATGCTTATGAAACTCTCTTCTAAATTATACGACGCAACTCTCACCAATAGTTGTGATTTCCAGAGCTGTTGCTTCTTCTAGTATTGTAATTTTAAACCTTATAAAACTCAATCAAATCTTTCCAAACACTCTCCCTCCCTTTAAACCCTATTTTACAAATCTCTATCATTATTCTTTCAACCTAAATGTTAGATCACCAATTGTCTAATAAGCTAAGCTATTAGAAAACGGACCCGACTTCGAAGTCTTAATTTCCAAAATAGCAAGTCCACGCCCTTTTTGATTTAGAAATCCCTTAAAATGCATAGACCACATGTTGTAGAGAATATTGTGATGCTTATAAAACTCTCTTCTAAATTATACGACGCAACTCTCACCAATAGTTGTGATTTCCAGAGCTGCTGCTTCTTCTAGTATTGTAATTTTAAACCTTATAAAACTCAATCAAATCTTTCCAAACATTCTCCCTCCCTTTAAACCCTATTTTACAAATCTCTGTCATTATTCTTTCAACCTAAATGTTAGATCACCAATTGTCTAACAAGCTAAGCTATTAGAAAACGGACCCAACACTAATGCTCCTCGTATGCAACCTTGTCTCGCATACGAATAAACAAAGTGACTTGAGCAAGTGCACAAATTCAAGCATAACAGAGTAAGCAACAACATAGATGATAGGTGTCACAAAACTTGAACCGAAGACCTCCTCAAACGAAGGTTCTGATACCACATTATATCACCAATTGTCCCATAAGATTAAACTGTTAGAAAATGGGCACATGATGGATATCAAGCTAACACTAACTACCATATCAAATTAAAATACCCAAAACCTATTCACCAGGGGCTATTTATAATCTCAACGCTATTTATACCTCAAGACTAAAAAATTCTCATAAATCTTCATCTTTTAATGTTCAAAATACGACTATTTAATACACTATTAGAAAATCAAGGAAACCCCATATTTTACCAACTTTTAGCCATTAAAAATCAAAAAACAAAATGCCCTGGCTAAACAGCCACTCATCACCAAGTTTCAGCCACACATAAACGCTGGCTCACTACTAAGAATCAAGAAAAGAATCACAAGCGAGCATGTGCATTTATATCTATACATATCATAAGAAGTCATGACTAGAACTTCGCACCTGAACTTTTTCATATGTGTGTCCTCATTTTCTCCTTTATATTCCTTAATCTAGTAGTTCGCTTTACTATATGATCTCAACACTGTAAAATAACACCCTAAAAATGTTAAACTGGCAAAAATCCTACAGCACATCTTACACAAAATCAACTACCTATAATGTAATGAAAACTTGTACTATATAAACCAAATACGAAGAGAGGAAGGATGACTGAGGCCTTCCACAATAATGCAAACTCACTTCGCCCTAAATATTTGCATGGGTGCATGCCGATAGGTAATAAAGCTTGTAATTGACTTCAGAGTGTATGCATTTTAAACAAATTAAACATTTACTGGGTAGATTAAGATACTGAAAGAAGGCCAACAAATGATTAAATACTTCCATAAACAAAGGTATATATTATATAATTACTAGCCAATAAGTCTCCTTCACATCGGCCATGAGACAATGGAAGGTATTTTAGGGGGTAACAAAATATCAGAAGTTTTTAACCGACACTGAAGCACACTCACCAAATGGAATGCCCAGACAAAAATCATGAATCTTAGCTGCCTTTTTCTGCTGGGTGACATGTTCTTGTACTGGCTCACTCATCCTTTTTCCATCAATATTTTCTTCTGTACTTGCATAGGACTTCGCTGATACTTCAATAGGGGCTTTTGATGCCTCTGGAGAATAATTTACCGTGATCTTAGTCAGTGAACCTGACATCCCTGTGCCACTTCCATCACTGCTCATGACAGCCATTACCTATGAAAAAAGATTTCCATTAGTTAGTACCAACTGAAAATGAAACAACTTTAACCGTGAAGGGTTAGGTCGATTGGTCAGGTTTGCTCCATTGACATCTATTCTTTTTTTCTCTTATATTGAGAAATTATTAAACGAAAAACATGTAAAAAGATCCGAAAGAGAGTAATCTAATAACTAGAATAAAACTAGAGAATATAAACAATCACATAATAAGAAAGTTTGAAGTGAAAATTGCAATGAAGATAATGAAATCGGGTAAGGCTTTAGGACCAGATGATATCCATGTGTAGGTATCGAAATGCCTTGGCGAAATGGAAATGTCTTGGTTAACAAAATTATTTAATAAAATCATAATGACTAGAAAAATGCCTGAATAGTGAAAAAAGAGTATTCTATTACCTATATATAAAAATAAATGAAATATTCAAAATTGTAACAGCTATAGATGTATTAAGTTGACGAGTCATACGATGAAGCTACGGGAAAGAGTAATTGAACATCGTCTAAGGTTAACACAACAACTGTGCCACATAAGCAATTGTTTTTATCCATGGTAGATCAACTATGGAAGCAATCCACCTACTGAAGAGATTAACAGAGAAGTATAGAGAAAAGAAGAGAGATCTTCATATGATTTTAATACACTTGAAAAAAGCCTATAATAAAGTGCCTAGAAATATCATATGGTGAGTGTTGGAGAGGCCTATGATAAAGTGTCTAGAAAGATAAAGTGCCTAGAAATATCATATGATGAGTGTTGGAGAAGCTTATGATGAAGTGCCTAGAAATATCATATGGTAAATGTTAGAAAGAAAGAGAATAACAAAGATGTACATTGACGTGATAAGAAACATGCATGATAGAGCTACTGCGACAATTAAATTAAAACAAGTAAACTCACGATTACAGCAATATTATATCAATGATCGACTTTGAGTCCTTATCTCTTTACTTTAATTACGGATGAACCAACTAGAAAATTCAGAATGGTGTTCCATGGTGTTCCATGGTGTATTGTCTTAGTAGATGAGATTAGGAATGGAGTTAATGCTAAATTAAAAATATAAAAAGAAACTTTGGAATCAAAAAGGTTTCGAGTAAGTAAAAACAAAACTGAATATATGAAATATAATTTTAGACTTTTAACATTAATAGGAGTATTAATAGTGAAGAAGTAAAGATTCAATACCAAGAGATACATACGAGTGAATATTTTCACTATCTACGTTTGATTATTAACAAAGATGGAGATATTGCAAATGATAGAACTCATCGAATCAAAGTTTGTTAGCTCAAGTGGAGATGTGCTTCTGGTATGTGATCGATGGATACCTACAAAATTAAAAGAAAAATTTTATAAGACAGCTATTAAACCAGCGATTCTATATGGGGACAGAATATTAGCTTGTTAAGAAAAATCATATAAATAAGATGAATATTGTTGAAATAAGAATATTAAGGTTAATATATGGTAAAACTAGAAAAGAGAACATTAAAAATGAAAACAATTGTGTAATATCTACAAGATTAAAAGAAAATTTTTATAGGACAACTATTAAACCAACGATTCTATATGGGACGGAAGGTTGGATTGCTAAGAAAAATAAAATGAATGTTGTTGAAATAAGAATGTTAAGGTTGGTGTGTAGTAAAACTAGAAAAGATAAAATTAAGAATGAAAATATTCATAAAATGGTAAACTCGCATCAATTGAGAACAGATTGAGAGAACATAGATTAAAGTGGTTTGAACATATACAACGTAAACCAGTTAATGCAGTAGAAAAAAAAAAAAAGGCAACAAGATCATGGGTAATGAAAACACTAAGGGAATGGGTAAATATAAATTGACATGTAATGCAGTATTAAGAAAAGATAGGAACTATTTAAAACTAACTGAATATATAGTACTAAAATTACGAATAATTAGTCATAAGTCAAATTCTTAGCTTTTGTCCTGCATTTAGTCCACTTAATTTTTCTTTAACTTCTTAGATCCATTGTTTTAAAAGTTTTAAAGCCTAAAGTCCTCTAATTTAATGTTTAATAACTTTATGGACAAAATTACTCTCAAGGAAATCCACCTCCAAGGCCACCTCCGAACCCACCCCCACCATCTCTTCTAGCTCCGCCACCCAACCCAATCCCACCCCCATACCCACCACCGGCTCCCCCTCCAAAACCAAATCCACCA
>JAOTRH010085810.1:0-16872 GCA_034768845.1 Heliamphora exappendiculata | reverse complement strand
AGAGAGAGACAATTGTGTGATTTTCAATTGAATAAAAACCCTAAGCGATGATATTTCCTTATACTGATACAATAATTCTACATGCATATGTAGAAGAGAGAGAGAGAGAGAGAGAGAGAGAGAGAGAGAGAGAGAGAATTGTGTGATTTTCAATTGAATAAAAACCCTAAGCGATGATATTTCCTTATACTCATACAATAATTCTACATGCATATGTAGAAAAAACAAAGAAACTATACCTTTTTGGGATGGCGACTCCGAGCAGCAGTAAGTTGAGCGGCTATTTGAACGCAGAAGAGATCTACAAATGAGAGAGAGAGAGAGAGAGAGAGAGAGAGAGAATTCTGTTGTGGAGAAGATGAGCGGCAAAGGCCCCGTTTGGGCATTCCGTAACTTTTTCTATTTTTCTGATTTAAGATTTTAATTTTTTTTTCAAATTCTGTTAATAAAATGAATTTAAAAAGTAAGAAAATTTAATTAAAAGATAATTTTTTTTAATAAAAACAAAAATATAAAATATAAAACTTTGTTTATTCATATTTTTATTTATTTTTATTTTTTATATTTTAATATAAAAATTATTTTTTCAGCTTGAATTAATTAGAAATTCATAACGATAAGGCTAAATAATGATTTGTTTTATTAAAAAATAAAAATAAATAATATAAAATTTTATTTATTTATTTATTTTGACTAATTTTTTATTTTTTATATTTTAATATGAAAAAATTGCTTCTCAACTCGTATTAATTTCAAATATATAATAGTAAAATTAAATAATAATTTTTTTATTAAAAACGAAAATAAATAAATAACCTAATATGCAGGCGATGGGGATCCCTTTTGCCAGGAATCTATGACCATTTTTAGAGCCCTAGATGGTGGGACGTCGGTGTGGGAAAGGAACAATTATTTTGGCAATAGCTTCACCGTTTGTTTTTCTTTTTTTTTAATTAGATGAAAAACAAGACAAGAAACAAAACAATAGATTAAAGTCTCTTAAAAGTTACCCAAAGCATCGGTATCAAGAAAGGGTGCAATTGTGGCGAGGGAGTTGCACATTGAAATGAAAGAATCATCTTAAAATTTGTTACATTGTCTGTCACCTTGTTTTCTTTACGATATATGTGTGCAATGTTATTTGTGTTTATCATAAATTTACGATAATTTTCAATTAAATTTTTATGTAGAGAGTGTGTGATATCTCATCTTTCATAAACATAAGTGTCACTTAACAAATAATTTCAATTTCAAAATCATGTAGTTTTTCTGCCACCTCTAATCCATTGAAGATGCCACATAGCTCTACCTAAAAATTTCTATAATTCTATAAATGTTCATAATAAATGGCGATCTATTGACTGCTGTCGTCTCTAAAAACTTCTTTAAAATTGACAACCATTAGGTTACCGCAAGAGCATCCATATGTATTGAGTTTCAAACGTCCTATAATTGTAAAAATCCAGCTAATTGGTCTAAAGGTTTAACAGAGAGAGTGGATGTACCACCAAAAATTGCATAATTTCCCCGTAGCATAGATAGATGCTTCTCAAGATTAAAGGTAGATCCCAACTAACTCCATAAAAAAATCATTTCCAGCAATCCAAAAGTGCCGTAAAATTATAGCAAAAAGATTATTTTCGAGAACACCCCAAAAATAAGATTTATAATCTTTCATGTTATAAATAAGCTAATCCTAACAAGTGATATTTGTACATGTGCGGTGGACTTACAAAAAATAAAAATTAGTCCAAATAATATGACTATAATTGCAAAATTTTAAAAAACGATCAATATTATTATTTAGATTCCCACGTCTAGGGCAATTTGGGTCACTTATAAGACCCTTGATAAGTGAGTGATTATTGGTGATAATTTTCCATGCTGACAAATTCAGATGAACCCTTTGATGTCTTGTGCTAACTTAAGCTTCTAAATCTACTTCCAATTCCCATAGGGCCGGTCTTGGTTTAAGGCTAGTAAAGTCACGTCTTTATGTCCCATCTTTTTGACAATTTTTTAGGGTTCTCAAAAATTTATATATTTATTTATATAATTGTTTTGCATATAACCCAACCCAATTAACAAATAAAGAGCTCAATATTATTTTTTCTCTCAAATCCAGTTAAAAAACAAAGGCCCATTGCCCACTACTAAGAACAAGAGTGCAATCTGGCAATTCCTAACTAATTCAGTATTTTCAATTTCATAATTTCATTCAGTCGAGAGTTAGAAATGTAAAACAAGTTTTAGGGTAATTCTCATTCAATCGCAGTGCGGTTCTTAGTTGTTGTTGTTCTCTAGTTGTCGCTGCTCTCGGTCTTTGCCGCTTGCCACTACTTGCTGGTCGCTGCTCTGCTCGCCGGTGCTTACTGCTCTTTGCTCGCTAACCGCTCACCAATTACTCAAGTATGTGTATCTAGGCCTAGTTCTTCAAAACTTCTTGACGTTCCTATACCTGATTTCTAATTATGAGCTATCTATGATACTTAATTGGTTATTGATTTCTAACTATGAGTAGTCATTAAGAACAAATGTCATTTGTTATACGATTTGTGGATCTTTTCAGTTATAATTATTTTTTGAGTTGATTTTATTATTTATTTTTTTAATTTGTATAAATTTTAATTTAAGAGACCCTACTTTAAAAGTTCGCTTTAAGCCCTCTAAAACTCAGGGCCAATCCTGAATTCCCATTTGCCTAATTTACATTATCTATTAAGTTATAGGCGAGCTTTAAATTAGAATTTTTGGTACTAGTTAATGTCTAGCAAAGGGTATCCTCATACCTCATAATTAACAACAGGTTTTGGGGTGCTCAATATTGCGGTATTTCCTCATGAGAGAAAATATTCTGGATGGCAGCATGGTCCCATTCGTGATTATGGGTAAGGATATCCTTGATCATGGAAAGATCTTTAGCTATTTTAAGGTGGCATCAAGGAGAGTGTTTTGACCCCACCACCAATATTTTCTGTTGAAAATATTTCTTTCATTTTCAATAAGCCATGTCATGCCTTTTTTTTAACATACCTTTAGAGAGAATGATGCTTTTTCAGATATGTGATGAGTTACCTTTTTCCGAATTGAGAATGATGCCTTTTTAAATATGTGAGAAGTTACCTTTTCCCAGATTTTTTTTAAAAAAAACTCGTGAATGAAGGTACTAATCACATAAGCCACAAGGTATTTGGTTCAGTGTGGATTTTCCAGCTTAGCTTGGTAAGAAAGGTTACGTTATTGGCTTTGGCTTTTCTGACGCCGATGCCTCTTATTTTTGTGCTTTTATAAATAGTCTCTCAATTCACAAGTTGAATTTTTCTTCATTTTCAGTATAATTCTAGAGGAAATTTTTGTTTGCTCTATCAATATTGTCAAAAAGAGAAGCAGGGAGTTTAGACGTTTACATTGAATAATTGGGAATGATAGAGGTAACCGATTGAACAAGAGTGGTTCTTTTCATGAAGAAGAGAGTTTTAGCCTTCCAATCCGAAAACTTTTTTTAAAATTTTTTTAAGAATATATTCATAGTAACTTTTATTAACATAAGAGTGAATGAGGGGGATTACGAGATACTTACACAAGTCAATGGTTAGAAGGATGCCATTAGTGTGGTTGAGGGCCGAAGCTAGTCTCTTAGGGATGTTAGGAGAAACAAAGAGCTTAGATTTGCTTAAACTAGTAGTTTAATCAGACGCTTCACAGAAAATGTTCAAGATTTTTCAGCACTATCTTGATTCCTTTTTCGAAAGCTTTAACAAAGAGGAATATGTCATCAGTGAAAAAAAGATGACTAAAGGAAAGACCATTTTTTAGGCGTTAACCCCTTTCCAATTTCTTAACTTCATGTCATGATTGATAAGTAAGAAAATGCATTCCATACATAGGACAAAGAGGTAAGGTGAGAAGGGATCTCCCTGTATCAAACCTCTACGAGAGGAAAAGTTCAGGAGTTTCTCATCATTTTGAAGGATAGAGAAAGAGACATTAGTGATGCAGTTCATGACTAACTCAATCTACTCTTAGTCAAAATTGAAAAACACAAATGTGTTAGAAGGAAATCCCAATAGATCTTGTTATAAGTTTGTTCAAAGTCTATTTTTAGAAATAAGACTACATTTTCTTTTTTCTTTTTCTTCCTCAAAGAGTGAATAATTTCTTAGCAGATAATGATATTATCCGAGGTTTGTCTTTGTAGTACGAAACTAGTCTGGAAGGAACTAATAATATCAATAATGAGAGGTCTGAGTCTATTTACAAGGATTTAACAAGAACTTTGTAACTCACATTACAAGTGCTAATAGGTCTAAACTGTTTGGTTGACGCAGGGGAGGGCACCTTGGGAATAAAAGCGATAAAAGTTTTATTAGAGCTCTAGGGGATATATTTAGAGTGAAAGCAATTCTTTAAGAAGTTAAAAGACAATATGCGTACCCAATGATATCCCAAAACTTGTGATAGAAAAAACTTTGGATACCATCAGCCCTTGAGCTTTATTTCTTTTAGTACCTTTTGCAGCTCCCTAGCTAGATTTCTTTGTCAGTAAGGGTGTAGGCAAGCATGGAGATAGATAAATCAAAGATACGACGATGTAATATGGAGTTCCAATCAGAGCAGATGACTATGGGATGAATAGATAAAATATTCCTAAAATGAACATTTATTAGGCTTTTTAGAAGTGGGGGGTTCACTAATTCAATTGTTAGTATGTCTTTAAGCATCATCCGTTTTTAATAGAATGAAATGGGTACTCTTTTTTGGGTCCAATATTAGACGATTTTTTAAAGTTTTTTTTTTCATTTTAAGAATAAATTTCGCAGTTAGTTTCTTTCAAATTCCAATTCTCTCATAATTTACTGTTCCTATTAGATGTACCCATATTGTTCTTCGAAATAATAAAATAAACCTGTAATTTGAAATAATAAAATTATTTTGTTTAATGTTTTTCTATTATTTGATTAAGGGAAATATAAAAATAAAAAATATAAAAATATATAATAATTGCTTAGATTGGCAAATTTTTTATTAGTGTCAATTTTTTGGTAGAATTTGTCCAAATCGATATAATGACCCACTGTTTTTTTTTGGGTAATTAATGACCCACTGTTATTATTTATTAATATATACTTTACCATTAACAGAAGTAAACGATTTTCACAAAATTATTATTTACCAAAATATAAGAAGAAAATTTGTTGGTCTTAAAGGAGAATTTCGATAAATCTCACACCTTGAAAACCTACAATTTATCAAAATTTAAGAAATTTAACGATTCATCTTCTAAGATATGGACTACGATTCTCAACATAAGGAATGTTAATTTCTCTTGCTCTCTCTTATCTCGTTATACGAGTTTTTTTTGCCTCTAATAACAAACGGAGTAGGACTAGTATTTACTTTTTTCACTCCGTTTTCTCATACCTCGCTCTTGATTAATTACATAAATTTAATATTTTTAAAATTTGAATACATATATATATATATAAAATAAGTATATAGTATTAAAATATTATATTTACCTCTAACTTTTTCTCTATTTCTTATATCTTGTATTTTTCGTTCTATTGATTCATCAACTAGTATTTTTTATTTATTATATTATCTATAACTTTTATTAATATAAATCTTTTAAACCTTAAAATCTATTCCCGAAATATTTTCGTTCTCGTCCCGTTTTTTACTATTTTTCTAATATTTTTTTCTATTCCTGCTCCCATCAAATAGGAAGCAGGAGAACGCATCACTGGTCACGCCCAGTCCCATTACCATCTTTACTTAGCAGCTCCTTTTCAAGTGTATAGTGCAGTGGGCCAGTGGGCTCCATCCTGCCCAGTTCCATTACTATCGATTTTTAAGTGTTCCGCGAGTTAATCATTCATACAAAAAGTTAATTGATAAGATATCAATAGGTCCTTAAATAAATCACATTTGTATGGTTATTATTTAGACTATGTAGACTGTTATTTTTTTTCCAAGACAAATGTGATTTATTCATTAAGCTACTGATATTCGATCAATTTAATTTTTGCATGATCTACTCGACGAACTCTATACGAACCCTAAAAAAAGATTGTTTTTTATTTTTTTATATTTTTGTTTGTAGAGCTTGGGGATTTTCACATAAAATACTGTCTCTTTCTCTTTGAATGGTTGATTGTTTATACTGTATTGCTTAGTCCGTTTAACAATTTGATTAAAAAGGCATATACCAGTTAAACTAAATTGAAAAATATTAGAGAATAATCTACGCAGTCTAGGATAAGAATTAGCTTTTGACACTTGTTTTCTATCTCAAATAAGGTAGGAATGTGTTAGGGTTATACTAAATATTATGTAGGATTAGATGAAAACGAAAAGATAGATCAAATTAAAAACGACAGTAATACTCATAATTTACGTGATTCACTCAATAAGAATTATATTTACAACAACAGTAGAGTTTTACTATGACAAATAATGAATAGTTACATCAAAATTGCCTTAAACTATAATATATAAGTTAGTGGTCAAGATTTTGGGTTTGAGAATTTGTTTATCTCAAATTCAAATTTTTTAAGTGCTATTAATTCTTTGAGGGTAGTCTATAAAAGGTTTTACCTGAATTTTAATTGGACTTTTAGCTAATGAATGGTGAAATTAATTTTCAAAAAATAGTAACAATGCGTGTGAACTGACCCAAACACCCTCAAATATATATATAAAAATAGAAAAAAACACTAGCCATCAGCAGAACCAATCACCTCCTTTGGCAAGTCATTTTTTTGGTAATTTTTTTAACTTTTTCATGTGTGTTCGATGTTGGGTCCAATTGTTTTTGTTTTATAATGATTATATGCTGTCCCTATATTTACTTTTTTTAATCGGCAAAACGAATGTATACTATTAATTAAGAGAAAACACAATGCCTATAATTTTCACGCAGGCAATTCCTATTTATATTTCATGGGAGAATGGTTAAGACATTTGTTCTGTGTCATTTCTCTCATTCTCTCTTATTGCCAACTAGCTATCATCGTTTTTTTAATTTAAAAATTAGTTTTTTTTATCTTCATTTTGAATTCAATATTTTTATCTTAATTTATCTTTATTATTTTATCTTTGTTCTATATAGAACATATGTTTTTAATTTACATATATACATACTGTTCGAAAAATATAATTAATTTTTTTAGATTTTTTTAGTTTACATATATTCTTTCATTATTTTTACTATGTTATTATCCTTAATAATTAAATAATAATAATTATTAAATTTAATTACTTTAATAAATTAATTAACTACTGTTGACTGGATGAACAATCGAGACGCTGACCAATGGCTGCTGAGAAGATGAAGTCGAAGTCGAGTTAAAATACTTATCGACCAAGAACCAAGCCATTAGGGGCCTGTTTGTTTGTCCGAACATAAATTGAAGGATATAAAATACTGTTGGATATAAATGTGGATATAAAATGAATGAATATAGTATTAAATATGTTATACTTAGTATATACATATGCTATGTTTATTTTTATGATGGATATGATATGAATGGATATGAATTTATAAAATATATATATTTTTATTTTCCCTCATAAAAAATTAATTATACATTTAAATATCAAATGTTTAACAGGATAAATGATATAAATAATTACGCTTAACAAAATAAATAATATCCATCCAAATGCAGTGGGTAAATTAGTCTTTAAATAGGATGGATATTAAATACTCCCACCCCATAGTATAACACATCATGGGATATGCATGTATTTTGGATTGTATATCCAGACATTTTTGTTTAAACAAATAATAGATTTATGGACCCTACTAGATATTATATCCAATCTAATAGTTATATACATCAAACAAACAGGCCCAGGTGCCGAAAAGGTGGGCAGCTAAGCTGCTGAGGCCTCATTGGCTTAAGTGCCGACCATACGAGCTTTTCACGATTCTCAATCAAACAACTTTGGGTTAACACATCCTTGCATTGAGATCGTTTTCGAAGGTATTGCACAAATCTAGGTTAGAACACATGAGGACTTTCGGTGAGTTTAGGCATGGATTAGAATAATATCATGAAATAAAACAGTTTTGATAGTTAGAATAGTCCCTTTACATTCACAGCTGTAGCTCATCTAGGCACAATAAAAACTTTAGCTCGATTAGGTAAATGAGATTAGTATAATATTAGGAACTAAAAAAATTTCAAGGGTTAGAATAGCCCATTTGCACTCAAAGTTCTCTCTTGATTAGGCACTCAAAGTCTTAGCTTGGCAAGGCACTTAAAACCTTAACTCGGCTAGGTACTCAAAAGTCTTAGCTCAAGTCCTAACTTGGCTAGGCAGTGGAAAGCCCTAACTTGGTTAGGCATCAAAATGAAATAGTTGATTGGGGCTCGCGATATAAACTCGGGACACATCACATCTTTTTAAAGGAGCATGTAGAAATTAGGAGCTTATTGTAGAGGGAAAGACCACCCCTGATTAAACCCAACAAAACACATTATCATCCCATCATAACAGGTGATGTGAAAACTCACAAGAACAACTCTCTCTCTCTCTCTCTCTCTCTATATATATATATATGTATATATATATATATACACACACATTCATCTTTTCACGAGAGGTATGAAAACACTCCCTCTCTAAATACACACCATGGTTTTCTCTATAAAAATTCTATTTAACTTGGCTATTGAAGAACCTCCCATGGGCCATCGGCTAAGAGGTATATTTGTAAAAATCTGGCGATAGGAGCACGTAGGGGTTTCATCACCTTCTTTCTTGTTGAGCTCTTCTTCTTTATTTTACGACTATATATTTTTTAGGCCAGTACAAATACTATGATTGGCATCATTTGATAAATCGACAATTGATTATTTTAAGGCATGTTTATTTGTCTAGAAATAAATTGTATAATATAAAATTCAATGAATATAAGTTTGGATATATAATACTTAGTTATATACATATCCCACGTTTGCTTTTTGAAAAAATACTTGGGTATTGATATAAAAATGATGGATAAAAATGAACATTTTTCATTTATACCCTCACTAATACCAAAAAGAAATCATAAGTAAAGAAAAGATAAACCAACTCATGAATGAGGCAATTTTTGTATTCCATTTTGCTCTTTCTTCTCTCTCAATTATTAAACAAAAAAAACCCATAACATATATTAATTCAACCTTTTAATTAATTTATAAGATTACCACAAAAAATGCAGTAGATTGAATCTATAGTCTAAAGGTTGATGAATAAGAACATATGAAGAACAAAAGAATTGCTCCCCAGACCTGCATCCAATGCAAGCCTTTGCTCTAGTGTTTGTGAGTGAATGACAATGTGTTTTCTTCTTTATGAAAGGGTAAAACAGGTCCTTTGGAGGGAGAGGATATAGAATACCTATTTCCTCCAGTAATATTTGTTATCTTCGGATATGACATTGATTTTGGATTTTATATTAGGAGAGGTTGAATTCAAACACTAGATAAGATATATTATCCCACAAAATATAATAGTCAATCCCTTGCCTTAAACCGCCCTATCAAACAGTCCCTTGTGTTTTATATATATCCCATAGTTTCATTTGTAATATCTATTCCTGTCTATAAAAATAAGGTGCTAATTGGTAATCTTAGTTTTTTGGCTAAAAATTCCAAAAAGCTAAGGTTGTTCGTTTGACAAAAAAATAAAAAAGCTAAAAAGCAAAAAATCAATTTAAAAACACAAATTTCAAGAATGTTCTATTCAAACTCTCACTAGTTTTAAAAAATAATAATACCCCTTATTTATAACTTATTTACTACAACTACTAACTACACATATTTGTTAATATCAAATATATAGAATGATTTGAACAAAGAGCAAAAAAATACTAACTTTTTACCCAAATAACTAATTTAAAAAAAGTTAACTTAAAAGTTAAGTTACCAAACAACTTACTTTAAATCCAATTTAGATTTTTGACTAAAAATGCAAAAAAGCAAAAAAATTAGCTTTTAATTAGTTGTCAATAAGGACCTAAATAAAAATAAGTTTCATTTTTAGTGATTTAACTTATTTTTTCTTATTTCTATATATTTGAATTCATTTATTTCTTGATCAAAATCTTTTCATTTTTATAAAAAATACAAAAAAAAAATCAATAAACTATTATGCCAACTCGAGATTTATGTACAACGGTAATGAATTTTGCCTCAAAATTCCTCCGTTTTGTTCCGACCCCCAAATTTTAGACGGTTTAGTGGTTTAGTGGTCCATTAATCAATAAATAAAGCTCTTTTATGTAAATTAGGCAGGAAGATGTTTGTTGATAAAGAAGCCCATTGGACCAGGACTCTCAGGGCCCATGAACAATCTTAGGCCCTGGTTAGGAACTAGATTAAAAATTAGTTTTTTTAAAAACTTTTTTTTTGTTTTTTTAGTTAAGAAGTTAAATTTAATTTAAAGCAAGTTGTTTGTTAAATTAGCTTTTAATTTTTTTTTACCTACAAAGAAGAAAATCTTATATAAGAATGAATTTTTAAAATAGTTTTTTTTTTAAGTTGGTTGTTTGGGTAACAAATTAGTATTTTTTTTTTTGCTTTTTGTTGAAATTGGACAATTTTGTTTTTTTATATATTTGATATTAACAATTATATGTAGCTGGTAATAAAAGTAAATAAGTTATGAATGAGGGATATTCTTGTATTTTAAAAGTAGTGGGAGTTTGAATTGAATATTTTAAGAATTAGTATTTTGATTTTATTTTTTGACTTATTAATATATATTTTTTACTTTTGTGCCAAATAGACAAGGTGTGTTTTTTTATATTTTTAGCGAAAAAACTAAGGTAGGCAACTTGTGAGTCAAAAACACCTTTGACGAGGAGAAAATTTGGGACTTATTAATTTGAAGATTGAAACCCTTTTAGGAGCTCACATTGGATTTGAAGGAATTTTAGTAAGACTGTTGAATCTTGGATTAAAGACAATTTAAAGAGTAAGGTGAAAGATAATTCTGGGACTATGTGAGGTCAGTTTTTTACTGTCATTTCATGATAGATCTAGAATGATAAAAATTTGAATAGTTTTGATAACTTGGAGAGAGATGCCTCAACTAGTTTCAGAACTATTAGACTTTTTGTTTCTGAAATTCAAGAGGTTTTTAAATGTGAAAAATATAAATTTATCCCATTTTAGAATGTTGTTTATAAATAAGTCATATTCAAAAGTCTCATATTCCATTAGGTTCTATTTTAATTTTTTTGGAATTTTAAGACCTATATACCTCTATTTAGTAGTTATTGCAACGCAATATATATGGAAAGATTGTTATCATATCTTTTTATTTGAAAATTTATATTTTTTTATTTTTAGATATTAAGTACGATTGACTAAATTTTTAGATATCACACAAACTAATTTTTTAAATATTAGATACAATTCAAGGCCTCTTGGTTTTGCACCTTCATCCATCTATTTCGAAAATTATTTCGTGTTTAATGAAACCTTTGCTTTGTTGCAAAGAAATTGTTATGGCAGATTTTAGTTGCATTTTTTAATCCAACAATGATTTGGGTAGTCTATTTTTATGTCATTTGCTTAAAGTTGTAGAAATTGTTACACATTGAGTTTAAGTTGCAGAAAATAATACGCATTGAATTTTCATGAATATATTGCATCATTTTTTAGTTGCGTAACATGAGCAAATTATATAAATAAAACAAAAATAGATTTTCTATTGTTTTAGTCATATGAAACAATAGGTCTTTTAACTATGATACTAATAGAACAATAATAATATCAGAAAATGATACAATATTTTGGTGAACACAGAAAATGATACACTAATAATATTATAAAATGATACACGCCCATAACAGAATAATAACAATATTAGAAAATGATACACTATTTGGTAAACACATAAAATGATACACTAACAATATCAAAAAATAATACACACACCTAATAGAACAATAATAATATCAGAAAATGATACACTATTTGCTGAACACGAATAAATGATACACTATGACTCTACTTCAACGGGTTTGTCCTTTTGTAGATAAATTAAAACTCAATGTTGGATATATATAAAAGGGAAAGTATTGGAGACTTGGAGTAGTCAAATATAACAGAGGTCGCTGGGTGCTTGGTTACTACGGGAAGGTTGAAGTAGCTTAAAGCCTTGAAGCAAAACTTGGGACAATTTAAAGAGGACCGGCAACTATGCATACAAAAAAAGGATGATTGATGCTAAAATTGAGATCGACTCGCTAAACGTTGTTCAATTGATCAAAGAAGGGCCTCTCCAGCCTTTTCCCTTAAAGTGCGCGCTGGTAGTAAAATTACTTATGCGAAGGAATTCATTCGACATCTTGCATATATTTTGAGGAGCGAATTAAAATGCTAGCCATATACCCAATTTTAAAGCATGCCATATACCCAATTTTAAAGCATATTTTTAGAGAAGCGGATCATAATGCTAACCATATGGCCAATTTTGAAGCCAAACAAAAGGAAATCCCTTGCGACAACTGGTTACATTCTTTTTGGACATTTTAGTTCAAATGATGTCATTGGCACCGTTTACTTTAGAGATTAAGGTTGTTTAGTTTGTTTATTTCCATTGTACCAAAATAAAAAAAAATAAAAAAAAGAGAGAGAAGATATTCTTAGAAATCAACAATTGATTATCTTAATGTAATTTAATCACAAATCTTAACATATTTTCTATCCCATAGTTTCATTTATAAAATATCTATTCTTGTCTATATCAATTTCTCTGTTAATATTTGTTTATTATGCCGAATTTAATTTTAATCTTTATTTGAGAAATAAAAAATCATACGAGAAACCCGATTGTATGAAATACTATTTTCCGTGTTTTGCTGAGGCTAAGTTTGGCAAGATTTTTTAATTTCAAATTGTAAAAAGTATAATTGTGGGTAGAAAAGCTGATTTTATTGAAAAATCAACTAAGACACCGCATTTTATTTTGAACAAGTTGTGATGAAATTAGGTGGTACGTTTCAATCACATTCGATCTTTAGGGCGTAGTTTGTCAAAAAAATCCCGAATTTGGTTTATTTTTGCCTTTTTAATCTTTTTGGCAAATAACTTTTTATTTTTGTTTTTTCTTGATGGGATGAATCGCTAAAGTAAAAAAAAACAGTTGATGAAAAATAAAAAAAATTAACTAAATGCGAAAATAAGCAAATAAAATTTAACTTATTGACATTTTTTAAAAATATTTTTTAATTTTATTTATTTCTTGATCAAACTCTCTTCATTTTAATAGAAAAATAAAAAAATTAAAAAAATAAGAATTTAGCTCAACTCGGATTTATTGTAATGGTAATGATTTTTGCCACAAAATTTCTTCGTTTTGTTTTGGCCCTCAATTTTTCAGACACAGTATACTAAAAACTCAGAAAACTTATCGAGAAATCTATTCTAAATTTAAAATGAAGGCTTTAAATTTAAATATATTATGTGACTCATATTATAAGTGAATTTGATATAAGTTGGGTGTTGGCTTATCGCTTTACTAATATAATAGAAGGTAAGGCACTTTTTATGTTTCAAAATTTTTAAATTGGTCAGATTGATCAACCAATTTGGTCACAATCATTGTCACATTACAAATCTGGTGTGGGGAGGGGAAAATGCGATTTTCTTAATTTTGAATTTTAAATACAATTTTAAATAAATTTTAGATGATTTAGTGGTCCATTACTATATTAATCAATGTCAAAATCTACACCAATTTTGATGAGACGGCCAAGAATAAGAAAGCTCCGACGGTATTGATGAAAATAACCATTTTCTTGACATATTATTTTCTTTTATGGACAATAAAAAATTAATTTCATATATTGTTTGGATTGCATCACTATACGAGAGTGACCTATAAATTATATTTATTTAATGAATTGAACCCAACTCAATCGAACTCGTCAATGAATCGGACCCTGCAAAGATGAACGAACGTGAGCTGGTCGGCGATAACTTATCGGAAGCCACTTCAATGATAAAATTAGAAGGTGAATGTGAGGAAAAACTGGTAAGAAAATAATTTGACAGAGTTTTTGGACTAGTAAAATGAGTTGTGCATATCTTTGGCCTTCTAAATTCTCTCTTTTTATAGTGGAGATGGCTGATTCTCTCTCCTCAATACTCATGATGGTTTTTATCTGACAAATCTCCTGTAAAACGGTTCTGCCACCTCTAACTACATCAGCGGCGGTAGAAGACCAACTGTGGTCATGTTGTCATAAATGCTTGTACATCAATCTGTCATCTGGGCTAAGCTCCCAATCATAAATGCTTGTACCTCGGCTACATCGCACTTGATGATGAAAATCCTTCAATCTAATTACATTAAATGTGGTATGATACCGGTCATGTCGCCTTTAATGCTACATCATCTCAATCAATTCGCATTTAATGTGATTTTAGGGTGTGAAGCCACGCAGCTAAATGGCTTTGGATAGCCCGACCCTGGTCCTGAGGCCATCTCTTTAAAATCTTCTAGCTCGTTGTTTCCCTTTAGGGCCGTTGCCTTGGGCCCGGGTCAGCGCTGTTGGGCCTACGAAAATTAGGCCCGCCCTTTTCAATCACTCATGACTATAATTTTTAAAAAAATGAGATATATTAGATGCAAGACAACTCATTTAAAAGAGGAGATAAAAACTTTCATAGAAAGAGGAGAAAAACGTCACACAACAGGGAACCAAATCTTTACGTAGAGAGGATTGTAAATCTCCTCATAGGAAATCATGTCAATCGCTCTACATAAATGAGCAAAACATGTACAATGCGGATCACATTTGTCTTTTAACTATCTAACAAAATTGATTCATTATATCCATACAGTAAAACTTATTGTCACATTTGTCACATGATATTTCGAGAGCACTGAATAATTACTTCAGCTAGCGAATGATTTTTTGGTCTCATTTAATAGCCAGTGTAAGTTTAATGAAAGTAACAATGAAGTAAATTAATATAAGGATTATGAACGAATCCCGATTAATAATGAGATTTAATTAGCTATTTGTATGTTTGGTTTACGATGGACTGGGTAATGGATTAAGTTGTTTGATTTGTCCATAGGATTAGACTAAGTTTATCATTTCTTTTAATTTTGCCTTTATATTAGGTTTTGTTTGTTTTAATATAAAATATTTTTTAATGAAGAATATTTTTTTATGTGTAACTATTTTTTTGATTTTATTTTTTAGTATTTGAATGATACTTAAAAAAAAATATTTTTTTAAAAATACAAATTATTTTATAATAGTGTGGCGGATGTGACAAATTGGTCCAGTCGCAATGAACATCAAGGAGGCCTAATGCCCCTTTGCTTGTTATGCGACCCGCGCAAATTTGTGAGCGAAAAGCCACGTGGGGACGACGGAGACAAACTAAGGTCTCGTTTGTCAATTAGGTTTAAATTAAATTTTTTATTTTTTTATTTAAAATTTAAAAAATTAAAAGACTCATTTGATAATTTAAAGACTTTTAACTTTTTAACATTTTGCTTTTTTATATAATTTTTTTATATATATCATAAATTTTATTATAGATATTTATTTTTTATAAAAATTATATTTTTAAAATTTACTCAACAAAATTTATCAAACAATATCTATATTGAATATAAAATTATTTAAAAATAAAATTTTAATAATTATGACAATTTTTATGTAATTTTTTTAAATTTTTTTGGCTTGAAATTACTTTAAATTAAGTTTTTTAGCTTATTATCTTTTGCCTTAAAGTCATCTATATAATTCGGCAAATGAATTTTTTATTTATTTAAATTAAATTATTTTTAAATAAAAAACTTAACTTTAAAATTAATTTGTCAAACGAGGCCTGAGATGATTCCGGCACATGGGAGGCGTTAGATGTGGGAGGCCTTGGAGCCAACTACATTAAATATTTGTGCGCCTTGCAAAGAAGAAATCTTCTGCTCCGCACAAATTCAATCCGCCAATAACATGGAGGGATCGAGGTTGCTGGGTTTTTAATGGGTTTAATTTTTAAATATATTTTTATAATTAATTTTGTTTATTATATAAAATTTATTTAGTTTGTTATTTTTATTAAAATAAAAATTAATTTAACTCTATAGTCACGTGACTAAAGTTTTTTTATTTAACAATTATTTTTAAAAGTTCATTTACATCAACTTTACTCTTATATAAATAATAAGCTTGCCGACTTCACTTCTATGTAGAACAAATATATGGGGTGTTAAAATTATTAAAATTAATAATTTATAGATTATAATTTGTAATATAAATTGTGAGTGTTTGTTAAATATTATAGTTTGTAACTGAATAAAAAAAAGTATTTAAAACTTGTGGCAAAAGTTGTGATATTTGAAAAAAATTATAATTTATAACTAAATTTAATAACATAAAATTAAAAATTAGACAAAAAAACTTAGCCAAACACTCCCATAATCATAAACATATATTCAAGAATTTTGCTAATTCTTATAAAAAAATCTAGTTTTTAAGTTAGAATATTTAGGTGATGTTTAACATTATTGAAACTAGTGTCTTATATATTGTAACTTGTAACAGAAGTTGTTAGTATTTGATAAAAATTGTAATTTATAGTTGAAATAAAAAAAAATTATAATTTATAATAAAAATTGTAAGTATTTAAAATAAATTATAACTTATAAATAAAATAGTAGCAAAAAATTAAAAGCTAGTAACAGTAGCATTGCCAAGCACCACATTAGCATCTTTAAAAAGTAAAAAAAAATTATTTTTGAAAAAAAATATATACACATCTCAAATATTTAAGTAAAATGATTATAATATCTTTAATTTAAAAAATTAATATTTTTACAAAAAAAAAACTGTGCAGATAT